>JAHWFO010036074.1:160938-192159 GCA_023313115.1 Rhysida immarginata | reverse complement strand
CTTCTAGGTAAAAGCTTTTTTAACCTTGCAATGTTAGTTTGTTTAGGTCAAATCTTGTAATCAATATTAAACCAACTTCCCAACAAGCTAGGAAGATGAAACTTGACACACATACACAGGACCGATGACAGTTTATGTTCAAGAAAAAATTTTTCAAACCGGTTCACTGGTTCGTGTTCTAATGGTACAAATTCATTACTACGAACTGATTGTTGCGACAATTGGACAATTCGTTATGGCGAGAGTTAAATGTGTCTATTGTTTATTGTTACAAAATTAAGCTTTATTGTTGCCACTAAATAGAGCATTATAAAAGCTTGGTTTGAAAAAAACCTTTTCTTCTTACCTTGTTTTATTTCTGAGGTGTATGAAATATTGCAAAAATTAAATTATGCGTTAAATTAAAAGTTTGTTTATTCAGTTGCAATGTATTACTGATGACGATTTAAATTTTCATACGAAGCTAAAGCACATTTATATGCTTATCAATAACATCTTGCATTTAAGGCATACGAACAGCATCTTGTTAGAACAAGTGAGCGAGTGAGCAGCAGGGAGAAGAGTGAAAAGAAAGAACCTTGCCCGCTCTGCTCTTGAGTTGGTAGCTGTCACTTCTTCCTACGGTTGAGATAGGCGAGGGTGCAATTGACGCCACGGGGCAGTTCATGTTGAATCGGCTGCTTTCTCAAACACAATGGGCGGTGTCAACGAATGATTCTTGAACCAGTCATTGATAGCATCACACGGGCAGTTGAGATTCTTGAACACGGCATTATCCATCAGCTGGTGAGTTCAAGGTCGTATGACGTTTTAAAAACTTGAACTTCTTGCATTGGGTGAGGAAGGGGAAGGGGCAGGTGTTCTGATAATTTGTAGTATTTTCTTTATTTATGTATTCGTGTTTGATTTTTTTACAATTCTTTAAATTACGATTTTTAAAATACATAATTGAATTGAATTGTGTCAATGGTGATTTTGGTCAAATTATTGCAATTAATTTTTTTTTTTTTTGCGTTTATGTGGTTTTAAGGTGATTTTAAAGTGATTGGTGTAGCCTCAATGCAGGCCTTTTATTCCAAAGTTTTTGATAAATTCACAAAAATATTAAAAAAAGATTACCCAGTACTCTTTGGTCTTATGCCCAATTTCATTTAAATTATGACCTAAATGATTATTTGATGATTTTTACAACTTGAAATAAATGTTTTAATTAAAAAATAAATAAATAAAATGATAAATGATAAATTTTTAATAATAAATGATGCCGAGGTCTGCTAGTTTGTTGATTAGTTTGTTTTTGATTGAGTGATTGATTGACTAAAAAAAATTAATACCGCATACTTTGCATTTTACTTATGTTAATGTAATACTGTGGTTGTTTTATTTTTGAATTCTAAGGCTGACTGTCCGGCTGTCAATTTTCCAAAGACGTTTAATAATACTAAAAAATAATTCAACTCACATTTGCCGTTTACAATTGGCAATTTTAATATTTTTCCGAAGACATACGTTTTACATGAATTAAAATTTCGCTTGCATTTAATTATTCACGAATTTTCATGTATGACAGCATATTTTCGAGTCTGTCTTTATTCTTTTATACAATTCGCTCGAAAATGTCAGCATTTTTAATTTACTTGCACTTTAACACTCAACCAAGTCTGTTTTGATTTTAATTTTGTGCTTTCATTTTGTTAAAATTAAAAAAGTCGACTGGTTCATTAAAATGTCATTGTTTTCAAATATTTTTGAAGACAAATGTTAATTTTTTATGAAAATAAATTTCATATAGGTATCTGTTGATTTTTACAGGCGTGCGTTCACTTTTCCATAAATTGTACATGATGTGAACATACTGCAGTGTGCTTTTCCTTAAGTAGGGTAGATGTACCAGTAATTGACAGTTTAAGACATTACTGTGAAACAAAATTGTGTACGTAAATCAAATTGTTTTTTGAAACTTTTCTAATTATACCATTAAATTGTAAATAGAATGCAGAATGCGCCAATCTCTATACAATTATTATATCTTTAAAAGCTATTAAGTTATTAAATTTTTTCCTAACTAATGCATGAATCACCAGTAGTTAACAGTTAATGCATCAGAAGTTGACAGGCAGTTTCACCAGTAATTGACGAGATTGTAATTACACATTTTTATTATATATATTTTACAAAAGAAGTTGATAACATTCAAAAGTAGCTGAAGAAATCAAGCATTTTTAAGAATGTGTAAAGTATTTAACATTAACTAAAATTGTGCTTTTTAAAACTTAAGTTGTTCATATTGATCATTTATCTTATTTACCTCTTTGAAAATAATAAATAAAATCAGTCTATTCCCATGTAGAGTGCAAGGACCACAGAAAATGAACGTGTTTTCCAGTAGTGCAGTATCATCAGATCTTGGCCAACAAATTGTTCATAGAAAAACTTGATTTTTGACAACTGTTCTCCTACTTTGCAAAATTCATCCAATTCATCCTATGCTACTTCTTATCATAGTAAACAGAATAGTAGTTTTCTTCTTGGAAAATAACTTCTCCTGGGCTATCTGTTGATCGTCTCTGTGACAAGATTCAGGATCAACAAAAAGAATCAGCAAATAGGGCCTAGAAGATTTATGTCAACGTGGGTCATCTACAAATTGACAGTCAAGTTCTTACAATTGACACAGTTAGGTCAAATATAGAAATTCAGAAGTTAAGCTTAAAACCATCATGTTTCCTAATTATAACCCTACATTCTAAACCACATTAGTATATTTTGTGTCCGTTTTTTTTTTTAAACACGCAAATTATCAATAACTGACAGGTTATGTCAATTACTAGTGACATTACATATCTGGGTTCTAGTAATTGTTGGTGGATTAAAACAGTTAGCAAATTAGTCATCAGAAATTCTATTACTACTAGAAGTATTGTCCACTGATCACACAAAAAGGGTTCACGTAAAATTATTAACAAATATTGCATAACATTCATGCAATAAATTCAAGTGATCAAACCCTCGCATAGTGGTTCATTACAAGGTTTTTCGACTCGATAAGGCATTGACCAATTGACACGTGTTTGCGGCCATAATAGGCAGCAAAGTTCCTACTGTTTTGCTTTTCTGGGAATCCTAATACGTTGTTTAATAAGAGGTGGAAATCCCAGTCCCTTTCCTTGCCTTGTTACTTTATTAAAAGCCTTTAAATCGCGGATTGTCAATTACTGGTATACTGTCAACTACTGGTACATCTACCCTATTACACTTTTAAAAAGTGTATTTTTTTCAACTTTTAATTTATTTTCTAATGTTCAAATACGTGATAACCTCTGACGTCACATTCTGGTTATGGGGGTTAGTGTTTACGGTGTTTTGAACCGGTTTGGGGTGTCAGTGAACTCTGACCTTGTGTAAAAATTGAGGTGAGCACCTATAAATAACCTAACCTAACCTATAAATAACTCCCTATCATTTTTTTCAATCTGCTCACTGGTCAAATTCATTTAATGTATGCAAAACTGTTCCACATGTTTTGTTTTGGAAAGTTTTTATACCTTCTCTCCTGAGCATTTTCATTCATTACTTTTCATCTCATTCTTATCCACCTACTCAATGTAAGTCTTCACTCTCAAAGGTCTATGTCTAAGTTTTCAACTTAGTTTTACATTCGTATTTGAGACAACTTTTCTCCTGTTTTATGAGTGAGTATTCTCTTTGAATGTTTGTCTGCATTAATTCTAATTTTTTTTTTTTACTTACTAATATTGTTCCATTATTCCATGGTTTTTCTATTTTTTTTTGTCTATTTCACATAAGTCAACGACACGTTTTTGCTGTTCACAGCATTATACACGATCACAGCATCGCACCATCACAAAATCACCTGAGTACAACAACAACATTGTTTACTTGTGAAGAGGGTCTATTATTGTTTTTTTGTCTCATTGCTCACTGTGATTACCGTAAATTCTCTACTATAATGCGACATATTGTATAATGCCATTCCACTTTTTCGGCCCAAAAAAACAGCAAAAATGCTATCATCTTGTAAAATGCGATCCCCATTTTTGACTCCTCGTGAGAAATAAAATGTGCAATAATATAAAGAAAAAAATCTTTATTTTTAAATAAACTGGATCTTTACAATTCAAAAACCTTCAAAATCTAATTCATAACCTGCGTCTGCATAAGCTTTCTTATAGGCTTTGGTCCGAGGCAGTTTTGTTTGGAAGTAGGCCAAGTTGGAAGAAGTTATTTTTGTATTAGATGTTGGTGACTGGAATTCGAATAAAAAGTGAATTAATTTATTGTATAATGAACTGGACACTGTATATGCTGTATAATTAATCTATAACACACGGTAATTTCGTTGTGAATTTCATCAGGACTAGGACAGTAGTTCGAAGCAGTTTGGAAGCAGAGACCATCAATATTGATGGTCTCTATTTTGAAGTAGCGATCTTTGGGAGGAGTTATTTTTGTATTTGATGTTGGCGACAAGAAATTCGAATAAAAAGTGAATTAATTTATTGTATAATGAACTGGACACTGCATATGCAATATAATTAATGTATATTAGACGGTAATTTCATCAGGAAAAAATCCGCTCTGGACAAAACCTCCTCCAGTCGCAGTCGTCGTTGCAGGGCTGATATTAATCCTTTTGTGTAATACGATCCAGCAAATTTAGGTGCTTTTTTAGGCCAAAATTATTCGCAATATATTAGAGAATTTAAGGTATTTATAATTTTTTCATTTGGTTCCTCAACCCTATATTCTTTCTTACTTTCTGCTTTTCCCTTCTCCCCGTCAAGTTACTGAGCATCCCGTCTTTTTTGTATTCCCTACTGCGCAGTGGCAAATACTGACGTTGAATTTGTAACCCTTCCCAACACCCAAAATTCCTACAACGCCAACTTTGAACCTGGTTTTTACCAGTCCAACTTCCTACCCATTTTTGATGTATGTTTCATTTTTTGTGCATTTACAAATACAAATTTATGTCTTGACCATTTCTCTAATTTCTGAGTTTTGTTTTCCAGGCGAGTCCTGATTTCGGTGATCAAGTCACTCAGTTTTCTCCCCTGAATCCACGTGATCATACTTCCTGTTTGTCTGCTGGTGAATTCATTCGCATTGCTGCGGTATTTTGATGAATGATCTTTTTGACTAAATTTTAATTCTTCGTTTTGAATGCCTTGTCTTTACACACATCTTTCTTTGAATTTTTAGCACTGAAAACCACAGCACTACATGGACATCGCAGGTCATTCCTTCCCTCATTGCCCGACACCCCCAAAATGGTGCAGGACGTCGCCATCATCAACCTCTGTTAGCAGTGTCTCGTCGTCTTTAGCATTAGTTGCTGACATTGAAGCCAAGCCCACCACCACTGAAGCCATGGCAACTGCAACAGAGGGCCGTAAAGTCTTCCCCAACTCTGAGCATTTATTCCCTCTGTGTATCCAGCCGACTGACGAGGTCGATCAACCATTCAAGGACCCAGAGAATAAAGTACACACCGATCAGTCAAGTGGGCATGGCCAACTGAACCAGGTAATTACACGTTTTTTCAATACTATGATTATGCAATCTATGCTACTCTCTCTCTCTCCTCACATTTGGGGGGGGGGGGGCGCTGATGTAGTTTCTAACCTGTACTCTCCCTTTCCCCTCTCTAGCCCCTCCACAAATCCTCGACCGCGTACGTTCGCGTACACAACTCCAGTGTACCTTTTGAACAGCTCAGTCACCCATTTCGGACCTTTCCGTCAGGGTAGCCAAGACTTATCAAATGACATCTTTACGAGAGGCCCAATTTTTAGGGAGAAAGCTCAATGTCGAGCTGAGGCTCAGAGTAAACTCGATACCGTTTTAAACTAATTAACAGGTTCCAACAATAACGTCTTTGCATACGTGTAAGTCAAGCTTTACTAGAAAGTACTCACTTTCGATAAAGATGTTAATGTAACTTCCTGGAATTTCTCGAGCAGCGCACAACTTTCTTTCCGTTCCCTATACATTCCATTTTTCAATTTCAAAAGACCATGGCAGGTCTCGGTTGTCGTGGGTTGTCAGGACTACACGAGGTGGGTGGACTCGAGTGTTTGGCACTCCAGATTAAAGCAGCCTTAACTGCCATCATGTTTGTGAATGCTTATCATCTCACCAAGCAGGTTCAGAACGTTTGTGATCCTCGGGTCGCTCAGTCTATCCTCGTGATTTTCATGTAAAACCACACCTTGCTGGTGACCCTGAAGACGACCCTGGCTATAAATTCATGTCTCTTATGAGATTACATTTCCCCCACTTTTTAAACGTAATCCCAGATAACTTTAGTTGCTTTAAAATTAAATGATAAAACTCAACACATTGATTGTAATCATTCAATAAAAAAAAAAAATTACTGAATTTTTTGTTTTGACCCAAACAAAAATTTTTGTGCAATCTCTTCTTCTTTTCAAATTTTTAGTTTGTTGAAATTACAACACATCAGACTGCCTCCAAACTGAACATTACCATATTGCAACAGCAATCTGATAAAGTCAGATCTATCATTATCTTGCAATAAGAAAAAATCCCAGAGAATCTGTCCGACTTACAACAACTACCATCCTATCTTAAACTTTTTTTAATAATACCCTGCATTTGTGAAGTCGAGACAGTAAATTTGTTAAATACGGACATTTGTACGATTCATGCCAAAGAGTTTGCTGTGGGTCCGGTTTTTTACACCATAATGGGGCAAGCAGGGTATTCTTTTACAAAAACTGTGGCAGTCGGTTTGAAAGGTCTCTTTCCCTTACCCTGCCTGAGGTTCATGCAATCACAGGTGCAGTGCGGTTGTTTTTACACCATAGTGCAAAATTTTTGAAAACCGTAAATTAAACTGTTTAAAGTATAAAAAAAAAAATTAGTAAATAATTTTTATTGTACAAAAAAACAGTATTTGATGTCTGCAGTGCAAAATTGGTTTTTGAATAAAATACAACATTATTAATTTGAATTAGTTTTTAATTTTTTTTTTTTGTCATTTACTTCACTTTTGTTGTTTACTTAACTTTCAGGTTGGGTGTATTATTTAAGAAAAAAAAACTTGATTTGTTGTATTTTTTTATTTAACTTAGCAAACTTTTTTTAATTTTTTTTTTACCAATACTTGAAATTTGTCTCATTGAAAAAAAATAAGTTTTAAAATTTTAATTAATTATAATTTGTGTGGTTTTTTTTACTTACTTTAAAAAAATAGATTTGAGTGGTTTGATAATTTGTTTGTATTGAGTCATATCATTTTTTGAAAATTTAAAATTTAGGTATTTATTTGGTTGATAATCGTATTTTTTTTTTTACTCTTTTGATTAATTTTTTCTAATTTCAGTTTTTTTTGTTTTTTTTACTTTTCAAACTTTGTTTTTTCAATCTGAATTTTTTTTTTTTTTTTTTTTTTTTTTTTTTTTTAAAAATTACTGATCAATAAGTTTGAGTGAAATTGGTAAATACTCTTAGGAAATTAAATAACAATTTTTTGTGTGGATTAAAAATTTCTATTGCTATTTTTTGCATTTTACACTCTCTCGCATCTGAGAATGGAATTTACGATGGTTAATTTACAAGCCCTAACTGCATTAAGGCCTCAAATGAAGTTGAACATCCCGTACTCACTCAATATCAGACACTCGATTTATGTGTGCATCGGGTCCAACAATCACTGACACAAAGTCAGTCCCTTGACCTCTGCATGGCAATTCCCACTCAAAGCTCGCCAATGAACCTTGAGTGGCTAATGAATTTCCCCCACAAAATAATTCACTGTTGATTTTGGACATTTTTTCGTACAATGCTTAGTTTCCGAGATATTTGCCTGGTACAATTTAAATGGGACATCCTGTATATACATATGTTTAAGGGGCGGCAATTTAACTTTTTGTCCGGGACGACGTAAATGCTAGAGCGGGCTCTGGTGCAGGACATAAAACTATAAATATGCAGGGTTCTCCCCAGGCCCTTTTTAACGGGCGCGCCGCCCGGCTGAAGAATACACGAAAAACTGCACAACACTGCATAATATTTTATTTGTTTTTGTTTTTAATTTTTGTCCGCCGGGTTATTTTATCTTACCGCCGACCTGATAAAATTTTCTGGGGAGAACACTGAATATGAACAACTTGGTTGCTGGAATCTACCACCAACGCAGCAGCCCGTCACAATCTGTAAATGGTTTTCCAAGACATTATTAAAAATTAAAATAAAGAAAAAAAAACCTACTTTTCCTGATTACTGAATATCATAGATTCTCCACTCCCCTCTCATCAATCTACAATATCTCTTTTTATTCACTCTGCATATTAAGTATTCCTTTTTATCCTCTGGATTATTTTAAGGTATTTCTGGCTTCTTCCCTAGCTCAGTATTTCCCTCCGATTGCTTTTTTTGTGTTTTGTGGTCGTGGAAGCTCTGGTTTCCACTTCACTATGTAATTTATTGATTTTTTAAGAAGTTTTTCGGGGAAGCTGCCTATCCAGTAATGGGCATCTTTTTTGCTATTTTAATCAACTCCAACTTTTAATGAAACAATACGTTTTAATGAAATATAGGTGTCCTATGTCAGAAGCCTGTTCAAAAATTTTTCGTTTGATTCCTCAATCTTCTTTGTGCATTTTATATATAAAGAGAAAAGGGCGTGTTGACATGAGATATAAGATTTGAGATTTTATTCTGAAAATAACAGTAGCGAAAAGACAAATACAGACAAGTTTCAGTGTTTAAAAAATTGTAGCACAAATTGAGTTATAGCTTTTCATATTCTTCTTCACTATATAGATCAAAAAACCCACTTTGTATATCTTCTTGTATAAATCGGTCAACCATGGCAAAAACATGATCTTTAAAAGCGGCTTCTAAAAAGGAAAGAAAAAAAATGTTAATTACACAGTAAAACTTTTTTGACAATTTTACTTCATATTTTTCAGAACCTTTTTTATTTATTTATTTATTAGTTAAATTATGATACAGATTTACCGGTCGGTAGCTATATGGCTTATTTAACCGATGAGTAGGGCCTCTGGCTGGTAAGTGAAACAATCATAATACATACATACATTTTGTTAAAAATAAAAAAACAACAAAGGTTTAAAGTTTTATACAACATCAGTTACAAGTAAGTTATTTGAAAGTACTAAAGCTTTGATTGCTTTTCTGAATAGTTTATAAATTGATAAAGAGTGAATATTTATGGGCAATAAAGACGAGCACTTGATCCCAATATACACTGCTTTGCAATGAAATTGCCCCACCCACAAGGAGTTATCCGAATGAGCCAAAAACAGATATACAGCAAGAGATACATCTGAACACACCTTTATTACGTTATGGAGCCAAGACGTGCACTCGTCTGTAAAGGGTGTTCCAATGGAAAGCGGCATCAGTAGGATGTGGCACCAGCTCTAGCAGCGATGCATTGTTCCAGCTGCAGGTGTAGGTGATCATACAGGTGGCGAATGTCATCTTGGGGTACGTCTGCCCAGGCCTGGTGAATCTGCTGTGTCAGGTCATGGAGACTGCGGGGTGATCGTAAACGACGTCCCATCATGTCCCACACGTGCTCAATTGGCAATAGGTCTGGGGACCTCGCGGGCCAAGGCAGGCACTTGACATCATGCAGACATGCCATGCTCATGTTTACCGTGTGCAGTCTGGCGTTATCCTGCTGAAACACTGCTCCGGGTATGGTGTGAAGAAAGGGCAGTAATATGGGCTGCAGAATCTCGGTGACGTACCGTGCTGCTGTCAGGGTGCCTTGGATGGTGATTAAAGGTGTTCTGGTATCGTAGCCGATGGCACCCCAGACCAGGATCCCGGGTGTTGGTCCACGATGGCAATACCAGATGCATTGTTCATTGGCACGTTCCAATGGTCTGCGCCACACCCATCCGCGTCTGTCGTCGGTGTCTAAACAAAAGTGGAATTCGTCACTGAAGACCACCAGGCGTCATTCCATTCGCCAGCCCACTCGTTCATAACACCATTGCAGTCGTATCGCGCGGTGCTCAACTGTCCAAGAAAAACACAACAATGGACGCATGGCAGATATTGTCTCGGCGTGTAACCGGCGTGCTACTATCGCTATTGACACTAGAGCAGTACCGGGAATAGTGATGTCACACAGTTGCCGCATGGTGGTGGTTCTGTCCGCCAGTGCTGTTCACAGTATCCGCCTATCGGTACGAGATGACGTGCTTCTCCGGGCCCCAGAGCCTGGTCTTCTGGCATGTGTGCCTTCCTCTTGCCATAGCCTCCAACATCCGTCTACCATCAGTGCGTCCTGCGACACATCCGTCTGGTTGTCCATCAGTATACCTTCCTGGACAAAAATCCGTCTGGTTGACCATCCAGCCTCGGAGAGGCCAATAATCCGATCTCGTTCAAAGTCCATTAATTGCGTGAACGGTTGTCTTTGTCGTCGTCGTAGCATTGAGACCGTTGTGCGCATTATAGTACTTTGGCAATTGCTTCCTCCCTACTGCATGGGACGTCTCTCACAGGTGTCAACTGATGAGCCTATACAGGCACCCGGACACCCTAATGGTCATGTTCCGTGAGCATGCATCTAATCGTTTACTAGTCGGAGATAGATGAACCCCCCCCCCAACTAAATGTGGATAAGGTCGGATAACTCCTTGTTGGTGGAGCAATTTCATTGCAAAGTAGTGTATGATATACATCTCTGTTGATTACTGTTTTTAATAAGGGGAAGACATCCCATGCATTACAAGTAGAGTAATTGTGAGTGTCCTTATGTTTACTGATAATAGCGGATGATAAAATTAAATATAATTAAAATTAATTAAAATGATAATTATTTTTTTCCATCGTAATTTCATCAATAAAATTAAATGTTGATTAAAGGACTTATAAATAAAAGAACATATTGAATAAAGTAAATTTGATTAATATGCCTGAAGCCACAAAGTATTTTAAGACAGAATTAGGTACTCTTACAAGGGGACCACACGGACATGTAATCACGGATTTGGTTGAAATTTTCGGAGGTCAACCTACAACATTAATAGTATATTCGGTGTAAAAGGATTTGACTCAATGGCCAAGATTTGGAGGAAAAAAACAAAATATTTTACGTTTATTGCTGTAGTACCAGATAAGCCAAGGGGGAAGAAAGGTATACAACTTAACAGCGGTGACGCAGTGGTTAACGTCAGATTCTGTGGGTTTACTGGTCCGGGTTCGATTCCTGTAGTATCGTAATTTTTGTTTCACCCACCCCCACCATTTTTTGTGTTTTTCGCGATTATTATTAGTTTGCATTTTGTATAATAACATTCACATACATAAGCAATGTCACAGGTCAAAAAAATGTAAAATGCATTGTACAATATTTTCACGGACTGTCACTGCCTTGGCGTGTGAAATAAAAAAGAAACTATAAAGATCTATTCGCTCTATCGACAGTCTATGTGTAATCGTCACTGCCAAATCACGGATCGCAAATGACCATCCATGAAAACATTGTACAAAATTTTTCAATATTGACAATATCAAAAAAGTTTTGCTTATATATGCAAACGTTATTATGAAAAGTGCAAGCAAATAAAAATATAAAATGAAAAAAAAAAAAGGAAAAATAATGGGAAAAAATGAAAAAAAATACCAATACTACGAGAGTCAAACCCGGACTAGTATATCCGCAGAACCTGAAGTTAACCATTGCACCATCACTGTTACGTTGTATACCTTTCTCCCACTTGGCTTATCAGGCACTACAATAATAAACGTAAACTATTTTATTTTTTTCTTCCAAAACAAAAAGCCATTGAGTCAAATCCTTTTACACAGAAGGTATATTAATGTTGTAGATTGACGACTTAAAATTTCAATCAAATCCGTGATTACATGTCCGTGCGGTTCCCTTGTTAGTTTCAGAAGAGTACGGAGGGACCATTTTTGAAGGTTTAATAATCTGGCGAGATTATAAGCAGGATCCCAAAATAATAATGCCGTAACATAATGAAGAATGGAAAAAAAGCAGTAGAATGTTGTCTGAGGGATATTGGTATCTAGAGATTATCCCTTGGTTTTTGTTGAGTGTGGAGACAAGATATGAACATGCAGGTCCGATGTTAGACGTTGAGATAAATTGATACCAAGGAATCTAAAAGAGTAAAGGCCGGTTTCCATTTAGCGTCGGTTCGGCGTAGGTTAGGTTAGGTAATAGGTTCGTTTTCCAATTAGCGTCTGCGTCGGTTCGGCGTCGGTCCCGCGTCGTTTCAAGATCTGGCATGGCTAGATTTTTAGGCGTCTTTTTCAGGCGTCTTTTTGATCTAGCCAATCAGGTGCGATCTACTTCGCTATGGATTCTGGGTAGTTGTCTTCGCCGATTCAGATGGAGAATCATGGCTGCCGTAGCTGCTGTTCGCCGACACGGGTTCTCGCGACTTTTCCCTCGTGAATTTATTAATAAACAGGTTATAAAAATTTCGTGAATCATTTATTTATTAAGTAAAAATGATATAGTAATAAATTCAAAGCGTGAACTTGACCGGAGTGGTTGATATCTTCTTTTTCCATCACCTTGAGAGAGCGACAATTGTTTGCAGCGACCTGCCAATCAGATCAGACCAGATTCAGGATAACGGTTGAAAGTCGGTAAATGGAAAACGACCGCGCTCGCGTGCTAATCAGGGTGCGTCTCACAGGCGTGGATTGCAAAAAACGACGCCGAAGCAAAAAGCACGCCGACGCTGAACCGACGCTAAATGGAAACCAGCCTTAAGATGTAGAGAATAGTTGACAATCATAATAAGAGGATTGTTGGAAATGTTGTGCTTGTTCCGTTGGCGAAAAAACATACACTATCTACCCAAAAGTAATCAGACACTTTCAATTTTAGACATTTTTGTTGTGTGACTGTAGTCAGTGTGAGTGTGGTTAGTTTGTTTGTTTTATTGCGTTTTTTTGGTTTTGAGAGCATTAAATGGGTAGTTTTAATTGTACAGCTCCAAGCGCAAGTCCCGTTCAATTTTAATGCCTTAATACCTGCGATAAAAATTAGTGTATAAGTTTTGTTATTATATGATTAAGTCGGTATAATCCTAGTGAAGCCATGTATTCGAGACTGTTCCTATCTGCAAAGTCGAGAAACCAGCTCCAATAAGATGAATGCTTGGTGAGATTGTTCCTGATTATAATTAGATTGATTATAGCATGTTAAGCTGGGCAGACTATGCAAAAATCCTGTGACGGTGACAGATTTTTTTGAATGCCGCACAATACTTCATGTTTGTGCACTCAGCTCACGCAAGAGTACAGGGAAACGGCGGATGAATACTGTTTAGCGCTCTCCGCCCTTTTTTCAGACTCGTTCGTCGGTGTTAAACACTGAATGCTTATGTTACAAATCTCTGTAGCTTACAAAGTGCTATAGGAAATACGTTAATTGTACGCCAGGCATATATAGTTGCAATCAGTCTGACACTCTGTTGGGGTGTTTTAGAGGTGTTACAAGTGTGATTGGCTGCGTGGTGTCGGGAGACGCATCATTTTAATGATGAGAATACTTAGAGGGGGGTTACTGCCTTCTTCCCCTGATCCTCTCCCTGTGCGCAGTAATTTGTAAACCAGCAATCGAGGGAGCCTAAACAAAGGAAGGGCATGACGCAGTCAGGTCAATCGCACCCGTACATATGAAACCCCTATGGAAGGAGCACACTGGTGGTGCATATAACTTAAAAATAAAAGAAGTTGCAGACTGCAACAGACATTGGCCTGTAGTACTTACGATAAACTGGCATAGTAACTCAATGTCCGACTAGGCTAATTTAGATGTAAACGAATCCTGCATAACTTAATTTAAGAGGGGTGTTATAGTAGTATCCATTGAGATTTCTTGAGTAAGGATATTAAAAGGCACTTGGTGAGAGACGAATCTGAGGGTTTTGGTTTCATGTGGCCCTGGGGCCTATATTGATAGTTTTAGGTGATTAGCAATTTTGGGGAGTACTCCTTAGCTTTTATATTCTGTTAACGATGTACATTATTAATTCCAATTCAATAAATTTGCAACCCTTTGTTAACCCAGCGCCGTAGAGTCAATTTATTTACCATCAAATCAGGCGACTACAAACAACCACGCACCCCACCGCGTGGGAGTTGCCTCTAGCTCGATCTCGCGTTCCGAGACCCTACCCCACGCGTGGGCATTGTGCACATATTGGCACCTGAACAGGGACTCGCAAATTCGGAATTTTCCGGAATTTGAAATTTTGCAAAAATATAACACAGTGGGTTATCATAGGTGAGTGGATTTTGGTCGGGTATCAAGGCATTGCATGATTGTAGCTTGGAGTGGACAGGGGTGTTGAGGTATTGGTGGCAGCTTGTGAGGAATTAAGTGTGCCGTTTGTCAGAAGTATGCCTAACGACGGCGCAGCTGGTGAGAACAGAGATGGGGCAGTCGAGACCAAGATGGCGGGTTATCGGTACAGTACCCGTATTCTCAGGCGATGGAACGGGAATTAGTGTTTCCGGCTTCCTCAAGGCCGTAGAAAGTATAGGAGCTCTTGCCCACTGGCACAAAGAAATCAAACTGACAGTGGCAAAATCAAAATTAAAGGGTAATGCTGCCCGTAAGGCAGCAGAGCTTGAGCTGTTCGGCGTCAGTAGCTATGCCCCGTTTCAATCACGGCTCGGACAACTTTTCGGCTGAGTGAAGATCGACAAGGATTATGGCAAGGAGCTGTACGATGTCATTAAGCGAAGGAAGGAAACGGTCCTTGACTACTCTGGTCGGCTCCAGTTGGCCATGGACCATTTCATTCAAGCCAACCCTAATATGGAGGCTCTAAAGAGCAGTTATTGTTGGAGCGCTTTCGCTATGGGACACTGCTTCCTCATAAAAAATTACTGAAGGCGACTGCCCCGAAAACATTCGAGGAGGCCATCAAATGCGCCGTGGAGTCAGAAGAACTGGAATGTGGCCATCATGGGGAGAGCAGCAGTGTCGAGTTGGAGTCTGGTCTGTTGGACTCCGACGATAGGGAGATGCCTTCAGCGCCGCGACTCAAAAAACGTGCTAAGGGTCTCGCTAGTGCCGCAGTAGAGCCAGTGGAGCGAGAGTGCCCATACAAGAATGAACTGAAGGAGTTAAGAGATATGATGGAGAAACTGCTGAGAGAGGAAAGTGGGAAGACTCGTACACTAAAAAAGACCTCACATGCTTTAAATGCGGGGCCCCAGGGCATTATGCCGGAGACTGTCGGCAGGCCAGGCAGCAGGATTCAGCTGAGGCCACACAAGAGGAAAAGGGTCCTATTGTGCTGAAAAGAGGAAAGGAACTGTTATATCTTGTGGGGATAATGATTCAAGGACAGTTAACCGATATGCTAGTTGACACCGGATCACAGGTGTCATTCCTAGATGACGTACTGTGCCGCTAATCATTGCCCCTATTCATGGGGTCGATATGATGGTGCGATGAGTGAATGGTGGTTGTATCTACATGAAGCAGGTCACGCTGGATGTAAAAATCCGTGGAAGGGCACTGCCCCGATGTGATTTCCTGCTTCACTCCTTCACAGATCAGCTTTATGATGGAATCCTAGGGACTGATATGCTAGAAGGAATTTCCTTCATATGTGCCGCAGTCACGGTGGTCGGTGTGGAGGATGCTGGTAAGGGGAATCAAGAAAATAATGGTGATATGACGATGACTGTTGTGTCTCAAGGACAATGTAGGGGAAATGAAAAACAGGTATGTAACAATGTTGACATTTTTTATCATTTGTTGCGAAGCATGGCTGGAACTGCCTTCATTTACTGTGAAAATTTTATTGCTGTACGTGAAATCATTGACATTTTAGATGAGGAAGAAATTGCATCTAGAAGAAATGTAAATGCATTTTTAGAGTTAGAAGTATTTTCACATAGAATGGTTATCTGGACTTTTATAAATACCTTCTCCATACCCCTTTCTTTATATTTATATATTGTTAAGTTGAAATTTAAGAAAAGTTATCTTCCAGTGACTACCGAAAGGCTAACTGGCAATGACTTTCTTGTCTCAGAAGTCTGAACACATGACTCAGAAGCTTCAGGAGATTATGTCATTTGACATGTTATTGAAAGAAGGGGATGCATAGTGGTCAAAATTAACAATCTAGCAGGACAAAAATATTTCTCTTGACAAATGGGGAGAATTTAATTTTTTCTATTATTGTTAAATATATACAATAAAATATAATGATTATACACTGTACTTTATACACTGTTAAATTATTTTTAAATGTATTTATTTATTTATTATTACCACTTCTGCTGAGGTACAAAAGATTAAGGCCTGGGTCACACTGGCGTAAAACGCCGCATAAATACACCGACGTAACGATGCCAGTGATGTTACTTCCGCTAAATAGCCTCGCGCCGCGCTTTACGCCGAAGTTGAATTTTGTTCAACTTTTTACGTCGCGTTAGAATGTATGCCGAACATCCAGCCAATCACAAAAACGATTGGCCCGCCATCAAGATGGCCGACAGGAAGATGGCGAATGCTTTGTAGAAATGGTGAGGAAGTTTAGCTTCTGTACGATAAATAAACTCCAGGCTATTAAAATACTGCTAGACTTTGTGATAAAGGTCGATACTGTTGGCATTCATGCTGAAGCTACTACAAGTGATGTCGTGCTTTATACCAACAGAGAAACGACATCACAAATTGCGCCGCGTTATACGCTTTCAGTTTGCACAGCTGAACACAGACGTTTTTTCTGCGACGTATTTACGTGGCATTTTATGCCAGTGTGACCCAGGCCTTAGACATAACATTAAAAGTCATCAATTGGGTTCTCGACATTTTGCATGAGGAACTTTTTATTTACCGTAATTTCACGTGGATAGTCTGCCTCTCAGATAATCCGCAGGATAAAAAAACAAACAAACTACCTTTCTTGTAAAAATTTTCTCAGAAAGTCCGCGGAATATCTGAGAGTTCAAGCCGTGTAAAAAGTCGCTCATTTCAAACCTTTCTCAGAGTAGTAATTTTAAATAGTAATTTGGCTCGTGTGACGTTCCTGTGTACTGGAAGTCATGTGTGTCCGGCGAAGGGGGGGGGGGTAGGGAATGCTCTATTAGTTTGGTTGTATAGCGTTAAGAGTTTTAAGCAGTTTTGATAGATGTCTTCATGTTTATTGGATAGTTGTTTGCTGTGTTATGGTATGGTGAGGTGTAAGTGCGTGTGTAACGTATTATTTTGGGAATTAATTGTTGGAAACTTCGTGTTAGCGATCGTAATTAATCCTCTGTTGGAGCGGCAATTGTTGGGCGTTTTTCTGGGAAGATTGCTCAGCCTCCAGCAGAGGATTGTTGCGATCGTTTTCTGAGAAAATCCGATGCGTCACAGTCGTGTGTGTTTGTTTTGTTATGAAATTCTTTTTTTTTTTTTTTGGTAAAAAGCTTGAGAGCGGTAAGGGTGTATCCCCGCTCGCTCTGCCGTTGTCTGCTTCATATTGGAAAACGAGGCAAAGGAAAGTAAAATGGCAAAGTTTATGTTTGTTTTCTTGTCATTTAACTAATTCTCTTTATTTATTTAAAAAGTTTTTATTTAATGTTGATCTACCGTGACTTGATTCTGATGCCCTGTACCTGCGAGCGAGACGATTTACTGCTTGGATGTCAGAGTTCGAAGAAAAACGGAGACAAAAAGGCTAACTGTTTGCATTTGGCGATGAAGGCAATTTGAAAGTGAAGCGTAGCAACAAGTGGTGGTGCAACGAAAGCCAATTGTAAGCAAGAAGAACCTTGGTGAGTGACCTTTTGAATATTTTCTCCCGCGTGAGGGACAGCTCCTTGGACAATTAAATACGACATAGAGTCCAGATTTGTCATTGGTCCTCCCGCCCTTGACATTATCAGAGGTGAACTCTCGACCACGCTGCTCTTACACATTTCGTTCCATCGTTACTGCCAAGAACATTCTGCCGAAACTACGTTGTAGCTTTAATTATAGCATTAGAATCCGCTCTAGGTTTAAGAATTTTTTAAATGATTCTAAATAAACCAGTTAAGCACTCTGCCGTGAGGAGGAAAGTCTGGCAGGTAAATAAAATATCACCAAATGTGAGAATTGTGGATCTTTGGGTGGACTGAATTGGGTGTCGCACACAGACGTTGTCATACACATACGTATACTGTGTGGAATCAAGGCCCGCCAGTGGCTGTTAGTGACTAGGAACGTCGTACTAGCCAAGAGGGGTCTTTGCTCCTCCCCCCTTGCACGCGTATGAAAGGAGGTGCGTAATTTCAGGAGGAATATTTGATTCGGGAGTACGGGGTGTTCGTGGGAGTCATCTCAACCAATCCGAAGTTCACCCGCACTCATGTGGTGATGGGATAATCCCGCCCTGTAGGCTCAAATGCATCACGAGCAGGAGTGCCGGTTACCTTTTGCATAATACGAGTCAATTGTCGAAGTTTGTTAATTTGATCATAGCGTATCATAAAGTAATGTTAGGGGCCCCTAGATATAGTATACGTGATTTTACTGTTACAAGTTGTAATGAAATAAGTGTACGAGCATAATATGAATAAATTAAGTCAGTTAAAACACAAATAATGCAGTGTCAGGTTGTCCTACAATTAATTTTGGTCCCGAACCCTAGCATCCCTCACCCCGACACTTATCGCCGAACGCGAGGGTGACATTGATACTTACTGTCGGGGTGGTGGAATGCTACACTAATAATTTTATTATTGACATAGCCATCTTCATTACTTTTATATGTTTAATAAAATTTTTATAAATTTATTAATTTGAAAATAATTACAGTAATGTCATTTTAATGAACGAGCGCAACTCCTTATTTCTTCAGCAGCGGCCATTGTTCTATCAATGCACTCGCTGCTGGGTGCTGACCAATAGCGATAGAGAGCATTCAATGACATCATAACATTCTCAACTAATTGCAATTGCCAAGTACAGTGAATTCCGGCTGAGCGAATCGCCGACAAACTTTTTAACACGTTTTTTTTCTTAATAATTTATGAAAGAAAAATTATGTCACTGGTTAATTATTGTTCCGAGGGGTTAGAATATTAATTTCAATGTTAGAAAAAGATTGAACAAAGACTTGTTAATTTAAAACCATCAATTTAAAGGCCATCGTATTTTTATCTACAGCAGGGAAGTCAAATAATTTTTACTAAAAAAATATCTATCCGCGAGTTACTCTTTCAAAAAGTTTAACATAATTATTGATCATAATTATTATGAGGTTGAAAAAAAACCACAACAACACGAAAATGCTAGGCCGTAGCCACCGCTAAGAACAAGGCCAGGGAAGAGGGAGAACCAGATATGTAAAGGTGCCCTGGCGAAGCCTTCAATCTCAAAGGCCTCAATAAGAAGAAGGACCAGGCCTAGCTTTTTCCCAAATTTCTTAATAACTATGGCCAAAATCAAAGTGGTATTTGGTGATGGTTTTGAAGGATACAATATTATTTCAGTGTGTGGTCGGAAATATAAAGGAATGCGTGCACGCAATTTCATCATCTTTTGCAGTTAAAGCGTACCTATATATAAAGAAACCAATCGTACCTTTAAATATGCTTTACAATATCTGTGTACTGTGCTGAACTATATAAATAAAAACAATTAGTTTTTTATTATATAAGTTTTATTGATCGTAAATAATAAAATCACATTCGACAGTGATCGATTGTTAACAAACGTTCATACTAATTTCCAAGCAAAAAAATCGGGAATCACGTGACTGAAGTAGTTCAGAAAGAACGTGTACGAAAGCTCAATCTGGGATTTAACTGTTCATCCTTTTCGTACATCTGTTTATATCACAAGTACAGTACAATTATTTGCCTGTACTGGCAAATTTCCAATTTTTTATCGAAGTGTAAGCGAAAAATCTCTAAGCCACGCAATTGCCTTTTCTCGCCGAAGCTTTCCATTTTCTGAGATAACTCGTCCGAATTCAATTTATTTATATATATTTAGATAAAGTTATAATAGATTGGTTTAAACTAACTAATTAATCAGTATAATTTTCTGATTGGGCAATTGGGAAAAGGTGAAACGAAAAAACGTGAAAACTGAGATTTCGGCTGCTTGTAAGTCAATGTTACTCAAGCGTAGTGAAATCGAAAAAGTATTCTTATTTACTCATTTTTTTCAAAATAAACATCGATTTTTGACTTACTTCTTATTCTAAAGCATTTAATAGACTGTATAAGGATGTAAAATCATAGATGCCAATTTATTAATAAACATTTGAAAATTGGAAAATTTCTTTTGAACATCCATGAGTGTGAATTTTCATATGCTCTGTCTACATAATGGCAACTCGTTATAACAAAATGGATTGGTCCCAACACCGCCGTTATATAGGGAGCACTGTACTTCATAAATAAATTACTATAAGAAATAAATGGGCAAATTTGTAAAATATATTATTTTGTAAATTTCTCATCTATTTCTGTTACTCGCAGCCGCCACCATCTCGCAGACGTCACTTTATAGGCTTACCATTTATTGCAATTTGGAAAAATTTGTTCAGCCTGTAGAAGATGGATGAAGTCATCATAGAAGTCCCAAATATGCAGTCCACCTTCTGGACAATGGACATAAACCCTCCAACCAGAAAGATGTTAGGTCCGTTGTTCACCATTCTAATAACCCCTTCAAGGCTGCTGTTTTAGAAGCAATCGAAATCTACAAAACCAGATGTAATTCACCGGATAAACTTATCAATTCTCAAACAATGTTTGACGTGCATTCCATGCTATTGCCCATTGTTGACCTTCCTTAACTATTCTTTCTTTTTATTGTTACAATTATGTTAATGCTATTTTGTTTTACATTTATTAATTCCTTTGCTCTCTGTATTATTTAATTCTCTGTAATTTTATAATGCATTGTACTGGCAATTGTTCCTACTTTTTAGCATTCTTTTTCTTTTATTTGCTCATCACGTTTTCAATCAATCACAACCATTTAGTCTACTTTGTTTAGCAATTTACCTTATTGTGTATCCATGCAATCAATAAATTTGCATCCAACCAATCTATGATTTGTATTCACCAATCAATGACTAGTTTATACCAACAAATTTGTATACAAAAAGGTATCTTGCATGCCTCTTCATTTGTATCCTTGATAAAGCCGGAATAAAAGGTGAAACCAGTCGGAATTCTGTGAGTTTTCTTTTACGATATGTACTGCAAGGCCTCCATCAACTTCAAGAAGGACAGTATAGAACAGAACTATCCATTTCATAAAAAAAGTTACAAGCACGGAGGAATTATTTTTGCATTGACTCTTGTACGAGGGTTGGGGCAAAAGTCATGGCGACTATTATTTTTTCTCAGAGCTAAGGGATGGTATCATAAAATGTCTTATGTCTCAAGGAAGCTGTGACTGGTAGTATGTTTCCACAACATTAGATGGCTCCGTGAGTTCCTGATGTTGCACAGAGAGCAATGTTAAATCAGTTCTTAGTCAACCGCTGTGCAAGGTGGATGTTACCAGACTTGAACAATGCTCGTATATCAAAACAGCCGTTCTCCATTTTGATTTCTGTTACTTATTCTGGAAAATGAAATCTGTAATCATGTTCCAGAATAAATTTTCCAGAATATGAAACCTGTAATGTTGTCAACTACCTTAATAAACATGAGAGGCAAAGTGTTGTTAAATGTCCGTACATTTCGTCCATTCCTTGTCCTTTCATCTGTATATTTCACATTTTCCACCCATGCTTGAATTCTCATAAAAAAATAGTTGCCATGACTTATGCCCCAACCCTCGTATATAACTATTAAGAGTCCTTAAATTTTGTCAACCAATCGGGAACTAACCCAAACTTTAAAAGGTGTGGATGGTCTCCTAATTGATTATTCCATAATTCCTGCCTTTTTTAAAATTGTATTTGCTACCTCAATTTGTTCAAAACTGGTTCTGATAATGATGTAAATCAAAATATGTCATCTTAATTAAATTTATACTTTTTTATTGCTTAATCAAGGATTCCCATTATTTTTTTAGACTAACAACTGCTAAACAATCTGGAATAAATATCTAGAGACACCAACTGTAGATATAGATTCAAGTAGAAAATATGAAACCTCTTGTCCACTTAACATAGATTTTAGTTCTTGTATGTACATTTCAGTCATCATTCAGCAAAAACGTAATCACTTTTGTATTCTTGCTGAGTGATGACTACATGGTGGTCGAAATTTACAAGCAGAAATAAAATCCATTTTTTTTTTATAATAATGGTTTAGTTATTTCTACTATTTATTCTATAAAGGATAACATTCACTGCCCTACTTTACTGAAATGACTGAAATGTATTCAGTTTAGTGAATTTCATTTCATTATTTATTTTCAAGCTTTACTAAAACAGAATTGCTTCTTTCACTAAAATTAGCAAAACAGAATTACCGTATTTTTTCGAACATTGGCCGCATTCACTTTAGGCCGCAGTCGCAAATTTGACGATGGAACGAAAAAATAAGCGTTTATAGGCTGCAAAAAAACTTAGCCTAAAAAGATAGAAATACTTCGTTTTAGCATCCCATAGTATTTTAAATAGTAATTTAGCTAGTAATTTTTTTTATTTATATAGCCATCTTCATTACTTTTATATATTTAATGAACGGATATTTATAAGAGAAAAGGACGAGACACAAAAACCCTGGAATACAATAAATAATAGTTATTAAATAAAAATGAAAAATAAATAATAATTAACAAAATAGTTAATAAATAATAAATAAAATCAAAATAAAACTAGAAATATAAAATCAAATAAAAAGCTGATGTTTCGGACAGAGACTATCCTTTATCAAAGCAAAAAGGATAATTCTCTAAAGGCAATTAGAATATTAGAGAATTATCCTGAAGTTTGCTTTCATAAAGGATAGTCTCTATCCTAAACGTCAGCTTTTTATTTGGTTTTATATTTCTAGTTTTATTTTGATTTTACTTATTATTTATTAACTATTTTATTAATTATCATTTATTTTTCATTTTTATTTAATAACTACAGTCAATTCTCGTTAATACGAAACTGGATAATACGAAATTCCGGTTAATAAGAAAACATTGTGTGGCCCGTCCCCGAAAAAGCAATTACTATGTAAAATTCTCTGCTTTATACGAACATATTTTTATTAAAATACGGTTTATACGAAGGAAAATAGTCCTTTTGGGAACAATTTTAATGATAAAATTTCAGATTTCGAAGTGTAAATTTAATAAAAATAATTTTCAAAGTCATTTCGTATGTGATTGCTTCTGAATTACAGTATTCGAATAAATGAATACTCGATTTTTTTAATCAGTCGATATTTTTATTCGATAATTTTTAGTTGATTATTCGATAAAAAAAATATCGGTTATTTAGTCGAATTTTTCAAACTAACGAATCACGTGCTTTCAAACGAACGGGAAATCTGATTCGCTAAATCTGAATCACGTGCTTTGAAGCTAACGGGAAATCTGATTCGCTAAATCTGATTGGTTCAGCTATTCAGATCTGAAATCCTGTCACATGGCGCTCAAATCTTTATTTAAACAAGTGCAATATCGGTATTGTTTCAAAATCAATTTTCTCATCGCTACAACGCAGTTATCTACAGTCAGGAATTTTATTCAATGTCAGCTTCAAGCAAAAGAAAACGAAAGGATCTTTCATTAGATCTGAAGTTACAACGCTGACAAAACCCCCCTATTTTATAATCTTCTGCCCGAGAAATCTTATCATTTAAAAGGTGAAAAGTGTCATGGAGGTATGCATGCGTCATTTAAACTTTATTGTATTTTTTACCGATAATTTTGTACATGTATCTAATGTTTTTTTACGGTATCTTTCATAGGGAAAAGTAGCAAAGAACGGTTGTCAGTATTATTATGTATAAATATGGATGGCACTGACAAGAAAAAGCCGATAGTTATTGGCAAATTCTAACAGCGATGGAGAGCATTCTATGACATAATATCTTCAACTAATCGTTAACGTCAAGTACAGTGAATTCAGTGCTAGCGAATCGCCAACATTAACTTTTTAACACTTTATTTTCTTAATAATTTATGAATGAAAAATTATGTGACTGGTTAATTACTGTTCCGAGGTGTTAGAATATTAATTTCAATGTTAGAAAAGGATTGAACAAAGATCGTCAATTTAAAACCAACAATTCAAAGGCCATCGCGTTTTTATCTACAGCAGGGAGGTCGGGTAAGGGTAATTTTTACTAAAAAACAAAAATATCTATCTGCGATTTACTCTTTCAAAAAGTGTAACAAAATATTCTTATAAAAAAGATAATAAGCAAATTTAGAAGAAAATAGGTACGATGTATGAATGTATGGCGATCAATCCAAAATCATTACGTGAACGACGCTACTCATCTACAGCGAAAGCGGGAGTTAAGTTGGTGGGAGGGAGTTAAGTTGGTGTGAGTTAATTACTAGTATCATCTGGTGTGTTACTCCCTATTCTACCTGCTGAATGATGAGAGCTTCGCCCTCGAAAAGCGCTTACAGGATAAGGTTGTATTTTTCTTTTTTAAAACTTGGCTGTGGTAAAGAGTCTTTTATTTCTTTTATTGTAAATAAAGTCGAATTATTTTCTTTTTTCTATTAATAAAAACTTTCGGCGCCCCCCCCCCCCCCTCCACCAAACATAACTCCTGCTTTAGCTGTAGATGAGTAGCTTCGTTCGCATAATGATTTTGGATTGATCGCCAATACATTCATATATCGTATCTATTTTCTTTTAAATTTGCTTATTACCTTTTTTATAAGAAAATTTTGTTACACTTTTTGAAAGAGTAAATTGCAGATAGATAGTAAAAATTATCAGACTTCCCTGCTGTAGATAAAAACGTGATGGCCTTTGAATTGATGGTTTTAAATTAACGAGTCTTTGTTCAATTTTTTTCTAACATTGAAATTAATATTCTAACACCTCGGAACAGTAATTAATCAGTCACATAATTTTTCATTCATAAATTATTAAGAAAATAAAGTGTTAAAAAGTTAATGTTGGCGATTCGCTAACCCTGAATTCACTGTACTTGGCGGTTACGATTAGTTCAAGATGTTATGATGTCATAGAATGCTCTCTATCGCTATTGGTCAGCACTCGGCAGTGAGTGCGTTGATAGAACCATGGCCGCTGCTGAAGAAATAAGAAGTTGCGTTCGTTCCTTAAAATAAGATTACTGCAATTATTTACACATTTAATTAATACATTTATAAAAGTTTCATTAAATATATGAAAGTAATGAAGATGGCTATATAAATAAAAAAAATTACTATTTAAAGTACTATGGGATGCTAAAACTAAGTATTTCGATCTTTTTGAAATATTCACAATTACCGATAATAATTCGTTACTTCCAAAAAAAAAAAATTTTTTTTAGACTGCACTCACTTTTGGCTGCACTCCTAAAATTTTTGATTTTCTTGGGTTCAGAGCCGCGGCCTATATTCGAAAAAATACGGTATTTGATAAAGAGAACTATAAAAAAAATTTACCACATTGATTTTTGATATTCTTGACATCAACATCCATAACATTTCTAGTAATGACGTTCCTGCTTTTAGCCAAACGAGTTTGTCTATTAGAATAGACAATATCAAGTTCTTCATTTTTAATTGTTACTCGCCCAGATCCAAATCCTTCAGCAGCTTCAAGTTTGGTTTTATATGTGATATAAGCAACAGGGCTAAAAATTAAAATATAATCAAAATTAATTTAATTCATTACAATAAAATGTCCTTAAAACAAATACAACAATTTTAGCTCTGATGAAAATACAGTATATTCAATTGTAAGATCCTTACTTTTATTATTTTGCAATTAAAACACACCCATACACCCATACACACACAATGTTACATGCCAGTTGTATTTTTCAGCTGCTCTTACCCTTCTTCAACTATTGGAAAAAGGAACAATCTGGTTTAGTCTGGCTAATTGTTGTAATGAGTTTTTTCTAAGAGGGAAAATCAAAAAGCAATGTTATTTATGTTTTTTTTAAGAAAGTGGTGGAGCAGACTTGAAAAAGCACAACATACAAAGTACACATCAATGGTTATTTCTCTACGTTATGAGCCATTGCGATTAAGGCATTTGTCTCATCGTGTAGAAGTTCTTGAATGCCCATCGCATAGAAGTACATTTCCTGCGAGTATAGCCACTCGCGCACTTCACCTTGGTAAACCTTTTGCACCATGCCCACACATTTGCGTAGGCCATGCAGTCATTGCCGTACACTTTCTGCATTTTACTGTGAATTTCCTTGGGTGGACGACCCTTTGCATGAATTAAACGAATGATAACTCTTTGTTCTCCCAGCGTGGACTATGTGATCAATGACGCCATCTTGCCGATTGCAACTGCACGCCTCCCCTGTCACCTTCACGATGCTTTTAAACGATAGGGGAAGGTGACAAGTTCAAAATGTATATCCACTTTTCCAACCACCTATTACAATGTTTTCGTAAAAAAATAAATAATGTTACTTTTTGATTTTCCCTCATAGTTATGATAAGACATTCTATTCAGTTGTTTTGAATCAAGCTACAGTTATTTGTTTGTGCCTTTCTTTTTATGAGGCTTCATTTCTTTTTTGGGTGACACTTATATTATTCTATGGAATTGTATTTAATAAAGTACAGTGGGGTCTCGGCTAACGATCGTAATTCGTTCCAGAACCTTGTTCGCTAACTGAATTGTTCGTTAGCCGAATCGCGTTTTCCCATAAGAAAGTGTGAAAACGATTTTAATTGGTTCCAGAACTTAAAAAATAACCAACAGAAAATAAATTTACTTAATTTAATTTTATTTTATTTAACACCTCATTTGAGGTAAAATACAAACATTAAAACAAAACACAAAAATAAAACAAAATACATTTTGTCATAATCAGTCAACTTGGTGATTTTCATAAGAACAAAACAAAATTAACCTAACTAAACTAAGAAAACTACGTGTACGTATGTGTACACTAACGATAAACCAACAACAAAAATTTAAAAAGGATAGCGGCTTAAAAATTCTTTTTTTAAAGCTTTTTTAAAATGCTTAATTAAAAAAAAACAAAAATAATTTAAGATAATTTAACATCAATCAGAAAACTGAATAACAACTCACCAAAGTGATAAATTAGAGGCTTAACTGATGAATCAGGTGATTGAACTCGTGCATCAACACGTGACGTCTTCATCTAAACATCCGTTTTATCACTGCAGAACACGTGGAACTCGCAGCTGTCGAAACGGAAGTAATAAATGTGCACCTGTTATTCGATCTTAGCGCGCGCGTACTTGTTTTTTTATTTTTTATTTTGCTCCCTACTTCCGTTCGTTAGCCGAATTGCGTTCGTTAGCCGATACCGGAAACGTACGAATGCCCTGTTCGCTAACTGGATTGTTCGTTAGCAGGGGCGTTCGTTAGCCGAGACCCCACTGTATAAGCAATTTGAAGTAAAAAGTGGAAAGAAAGTCTACAAAAAAAGGTTATGATATTAGAAGATGAAATAATTCGTTTTAATAAGTGACTGCCAATCATCTGCTGTTGTTAGATGTTAGTTTTGCCATAATAAATGGAAACAATGTTTCGGAGTAACATCGTCAGTTAATGTCATTAATGGCTTTTTCTTGGTCTTCTCCGAGCGGCTCTTAAGTAAAAGTCTTGGCATGGATGGCGAAAGAAAAGGATAGAAAAAGGAATAGTTGCAGAAAAAGCAACTAAACTTTGGAATCGCTACCATGGCAACTGATATAAAAGGCAAATAAATGCAATTAAGCTTGGTCAAGATAAAAAAGAGAATGGTTGATACTTTTTGCCGCTCTTAAGAAAATTATAATAAAAGCAAGAGCGAATCTTCCAGAATCGAACCTGCCACGAGAACTCTTTCGTCTTGGGTCTTCTGTAGAAATCAGATGAGTACAATGTATGTTTGTTATGTTCTTTTTGTATAATCAAATGATTTTTGCACAATACAAATGTGTATCCCTTTTCTTATCTGTCTGAAATAATTTTTAAAGATATCCAACTTTTCGGCAGTTTTGAAAGCAGTGGAGAACATCATGGTTGAGTTATAACCTCGACCCTTGTGATGGCAGAATTGGAGAAAATCAGTTTCGTCCTGTCTGACCAGAAATGATAACCAACGCAGGAAAATGACGCTGGGTGCATTCTGTCTTCGACAACTCGGAAAAAAGTATTGGTAACTTAGATAAGTTAACAACCGACACTAACTGATGTCCCTCTTCAGTTCTAGTCGCCCCCCCCCCCCCTCAGCATGAGAAAGCTTTAGTAAAGATTGATTCTTCTTGCGGTGTTGCTGAGTATGAACTAAAAGACTAAAACTGGATTTTAGGAATTCTATCTTTGTACTGAAGAAAATTTGAAGTGATTGGTAGTTAATCTAAAATTAAAAGTGATTACCTATAATGCTTTCTTGAATGTCTAAAGCAAATTTACTATAGTCTATTCAGTGAGAGTTTGAAGGGGTGTAGTGGAGGGGATATTTAACCAAACAATCACATACGACTAAAATTTGTAACCAAGTCTCAATGATTTTAGTCCACTGTGACTGATTGGTAAAAAATTCCCTCCATTACTAATCGATAATAGATTCATGGTTAATGGCATCAATATTAAAAAAACAAAAAATAAACAAACAGTATTCTGACACAGTTAGTTTAGCATTTGGCCTGATTACATTTTACAATCCTCAATCACAGGAAAATACAAGATGTTTATTAAACCTTATGAATTAGGAACTCTATAAACGAAGAAAAGACTTACCATGAATGTAAAGGACATACATATTGAGAGATTCGAGTGTTCCCACTTATAGACAGTAATTAAGAAATTTCGAAAAGTTTGTGATGACCTCAAATCTGACGAAGGTTTTATTAACGTTACACCGATTTGGACTTGTACGAAACACATTTAAGAATTTAATTGAAACCAATATTTTGGTACCACATCTATTTTTTTGCAAAGCTTGAACATTATCCAAAGAGATATTAATTTAGTGAGTAGGGCATGCTGAATGTAAATAAGTTAACTATTAAGGCCTTCCCTCCCCTATAACTGACTTTTCTCCCATTTCTACTTCTTTTATCCTGTTGCTTATCTCTTTCTTATTATACTATCATAGAATATGGGAAAATCTCTCCACCTCCCCATTCTTTGTTTTAAGAACCTCCCCACCTTTTTGACCTTCTTCTATTTAAAATTATTCTTATTCATATTATTATTATTATTATTATTATTATTATTATTATTATTATTACTAATAACTGCACAGGATTATTTTAATATTTATCTATTGTTTCTCTGCATTCTATGGACATACTTTTATATAAAAAAAAAAATTAAAGAGAAAAAAAAAAAAAATTAACCAAAACAGCCTCAGCAGCTGATGACTTCAAACTTTTTATAAGAGAACTATTATCCAATCTTTCCAATGGCTAACTTTAATCCGGATATTTCTACCAAGTCTGGATCATCTTCCTGAATGCCACAATATGGAAGGTGTGTTTTGTACCGACAATACAGTGAATGTATCTCTGGCTAAAGTTCTGTCCCACAATTTTCCACTATAACAACAAGTTATTTAAATGAAGACTTCTCACTTTTGCTTACGGACTTTTTTCACATTCACTTATCCTGCCGGAAAAAGCAGATAGCCACCACCAACTCCACTGATAAGAGCTTGGGAATAATTCTATCCTCCCTTAAGACCAACACAACAACTGTAAGGCATGTCCCAAAGAATGCAAGAAAATCCTTTTATAGGACTATTAATGAAGTCACGGAGAAGGATGACAAAGCGTCATGGACCTGACTTTTCACTCTTCCTTAAGCCATACTGAAAATTCCACAAAAGGAAGAGAAAGTGCGGAATCTAACAAGTTGGGTGAAAGTGAACGTTGATAAGTGGCTCAAGAATGACACAGAATCCCTTCTGCCTAGTTATGGGAAAAGAACTTTTTCCAAGAAGCCAAACACTGAACAAACTGCAAAGAAAGCAGAGGCAAAGCTGGCTGATGGAGACATTTCCCTTGACCGATGGAAACAAATCCCTTCTGACGTCATCGCTCCTTAAGACGAAACAACTCTCACTAGCCTCTGCAAAAAGCACCCTTCTCATCCGCCGCCAATGGATTTGCCAGATCCTCCATCTCCGAACGAGGTTGTCCGTGCAGTTTCAGCGGAATCACTCCATAAAGCAGTGAAGACTTTCCCGCCAGGGAGCGCAGGAGGACTCCATTCCCTCAGGCCGCAAATTCTTATGGATCTTTTGGGGATTCGAGAGCAAAACGCACGGAGTGTTTGGAAAAATCACTTTGCAAGCTATGCACCCTCATCGTCAATGGAAAAGTGCCACCCTCAATCCGACCCATCCTCTTTGGCGCCTCATTGACAGCTTTAACCTTTTCCCAGCGAAGGTGGCCTAATCAGGCCATGTGTAGCTATGTCAGTTCCATATAACACATTACAAAATTTAAATGCATATAACTCAAATTCTATTACAGATAAATTGCTCTTTTTTTTATTTTTTTTTTTTCAGATGCACTTTATTACTAGTATATCCCTTCAAATTTTAAAATTAAATGAGAAAAAATAATAAAAAAAATGATTTTCCACAGGTGTTGTCAAAGGAGGGGGGGGGGGGGGGTAAAATCATGACTATAAAAATGCTTATAAGAAATTTTATATTATCGATAAAAACTTCAAACTACATTTGTTGAATTCTTGAGAGCTTCATAATTAATTGCAAATAAATTATATACCCCAAATTTATTAATAATCAATAATATTCGAAATTTTAGAAAGCTTGTGTATCTGGAATGGAGAAACTTAGCAACATCTAAAATACGAATTTATTAAAAAATTCCAGGGAACAATTGAACCATTTCATGATTGAATTATATTAAAATGATTTCTTTTATTTACGTTTTAAATTTTTTTTTTCATAAATTACATTTTATTCATAAGTTATTTCACAAAAATTAAAACCATTGCTTTGGAGATCGTTTCTTGATGACGTCATTAGTGATTGTTCCCTTATCAGAATAGAAAGAAGTTAGATAAGGCCACGTCATTGCTTTATCAAAGAAAGAGATTAAAATCCTATTATGTGATTTTCTAGCTATTGTCATGCAGGTATGAACTAATT
>JAHWFO010036074.1:128994-148979 GCA_023313115.1 Rhysida immarginata | reverse complement strand
AGTGTTCCCCATTGGTCGAATGGTCACTCTTTCCTTCTTAAAATGTTAACTTCACCAAATACTTACTTGGCATTGAATAATGATCTCAGAGTTCGAAATACGTATATGCGGAATAAAATCCAGTTGTGGACAATAGGTGGTCGTCTTAAAGATTATGTCGTTATCCACAGTAATTGAAGAATTCTCATATTTTAACATGTGTTAAGTCTAATTCTTCATATTCAAGGTATTGTCTGATAAATTTATACCTTATATCGATGTGTTTGGTTTTATAATTTTTCTGGTTATTTTTTAGAAAATACATTGCTGCTTGGTACATTACTGGTTTGTCAACTTTTATGATATTTAATTCAGATATAACATTTTTATGCCAAATTAATTCTTTTATACTTTCAGTAAGTGATACAAGTTCTGATTCCATGGGACTTGAAGCAATACATTTTTGTTTAGAAGTCTTCCACATAAATGGAATATTACATAATAATAAAACATAACCGCTTGATGAATGTCTGTCATTTAGAATACATCCCCAATTGGCATCAGTAAAACCAGTTAGGTTATTACCGTTAATATTTGATAAATTAATTTTTAATTCTTTTGTATTGAAAACATAGTTCAATAAATCTACTACAAGGCACCAATGTTCATAAGTATATCCATTATTAAATTGAGATAGTACGTCTACGGCAAATGATATGTCTGGTCTAGTTCTATTGGCTAAAAATGATAAACAACCAATTAATGATCTATAAGGATATTTTTTTATTTGTTTAGTTTCAATAATATCTTATTCATTTACTTTTTTAGTAATATTATATCCTATTTTCAATGGTAGGTTAACTTTTGAAACGTACGAGGGTGGGCTGAAAAGTAATGCTTCCAAGGCCATAACACTCATTTTTTAACGAATTTAAATTTTTTTTTTTTTCAAATGATGGCTTATTTTGTTCTCTTTCAAAAACACTTTATGTCTATGTCACTAGATTGTGTAGGTGTGCTGAAAATGAAACAATGGCGACCTACATGGAAGTCAGGTTGAAACAGCGTGCAGTGATTGAGTTTTTGACAGATGAAGGTTGCGATCCTGTCCAAATTCATCGCCGAATGACAGCTGTATACGGCAATGCAACTTTTGACGTCAGTACAGTGAGAAGATGGGCAAGATTAGTGAAAGAACGAAACCCGGCAAGCTCTAGCCTAGATGATCAACCCCGCAGTGGACGACCAATCACAGCAACAGACGAGCAGCATCGAGTTCGTGTCGATCAAATGATTCGTTCCAACCGCCGAATATGACATCGCTACAGAGCTCCAAATTTCCAAGGAGAGAGTGCACGTTATCATAACCGAGTTGCTGGGATATCGTAAGGTGTGTGCTCGTAGGGTACCGCATATGCTCACTCCTGAACTCAAAGAGAAGAGAAAGAGTGTTTGCCAGGATCTGTTGGCCCGGTACGAGCGTGAGGGTGAGGCTTTTCTGCAGCGCATTCTCACAGGGGATGAATCATGGGCACATCATTTTGACCCAGAGAACAAACGACAATCGTTGGAATATCACCATGCAACATCTCCACGTCCCAAAAAGTTCAGGGTTGTCAAGTCAGCAGAGAAAGTCATGTTGACCATCTTTTGGGACTTCCAGGGTGTTGTCCTTCTTGACTTCTTGGAACCAGGAACCACGATCAACTCAAAACAGTACGTGCAAACGCTAGAGAAGCTTCGTGCCCGGTTGCTCCGAGTTCGGAAGGGTATGGACCCTATTCTGCAGCACGACAATGCACGTCCGCACACAAGTCGAGAAACACAAGAAGGGTTGCAGCGACTGAAGTTCATGGAGGTTCTACTGCATCTGCCATACAGCCCTGACCTCGCTCCCAGCGATTTTCACTTGTTCCCAAAGCTTAAAGAATCGCTTAAAGGACATCGATTCAGCTCTGATGACGAGCTGAAAGACGAGATTCGATCCTGGTGTCGAAAACAACCAAAGGACTTCTTCTCCGACGGGATGTCATGACTAGTGTCACGTTGGCAAAAGTGTATGGACAGAGATGGGGACTATGTTGAAAAGTGAATAATGCATTGAAAAGAGAACAAAATAAGCCATCATTTGGAAAAAAAAAAAAAAAAAATTAAAATTCGTTAAAAAGAATTAAACATAAGATAGAAATACTATTTTTCAGGCCACCCCAGTTTAATTCGTCTAATCTGTTTTGTAATTTCTCAATATAAGTTTTCTGATGTAAATACCAATTATTATTTGTTTTTTCAAAATAACCTCCTACTAAAAATGTGGTTTCACCTAATTATTGTATTTCTATCTTTTGTTTAATTAAGAAGACTAGTTTGGATAAAATAGTCTTTTTCAGCAAATATGACTATGTCATCTACATATACAATTAAAACAGCTTTGTTTTTCCATTGGTAAACACAATTACACCAATTTAAATTTTGAATTCAAGACTTATTAAAATATTATTTAGTTCCATATTCCATTCTCGTCCGCTTTGATGCAAACCATATATTGACTTCTTTAATAAGCAAACTTTATGTTCTTGACCTTTTATAGGTTGTCTCATGTAAATAATATCATTTAAATTGCCATATAAAAATGCTGACTTCACATCAATTTGAATGTGACTCAATGATAAAATAGTAACTAGTAAAATGAATAAAAATCTTACAATGGAAAAATTTACCACTGGAGAAAATGTCTCTCCATAGTTTATTCCTTGTTTTTGTTTATAGCTTTGTGCTACTAAACGGGCCTTATATTTTTTAACATTGCCTTTATCGTCCTTTTATATTACATATACCCATTTATTTCCTATTATTTTTCCTGTTTTTGGAGGTTCTACTAAATCCCAAACTTTTCTTTTTTTCATCATTGAAATTTCCTCTTTCATTGCATTATCCCAATATTTACTTTGTTTTGATCTTTTAGATTCATTATAATTAATAGGCATCTCTATGTTATACACTTCATCATTACAAATATCATAATCAAAATAGTTTTCTTCTATTTCTTAAAAATTAACATTATTTTTGTCTGAAGTTTTGCTTTTAAGGAAAATAAATTTCTATCAAAATTAATATTTTCGTTTTACAATACTTTTCTATATCATTAAGTGAACGTAATCTTTCACCAGTAGTGGGATAATAGTTAACATCAATTCGAGATTGATTTTTTTCTCTTTACTTCTTCGCTTCTCCATTCATCTATATCTAAATTTTCTAATTCATTTATTTTATGATCTATTTCTTTAGTACAGGTTTCATCATCATCAACTATTGACTCTTCAACACTACTTTCTGAATCTATATCTCCCATTTTGAAATTGATATAATCATATTTTCTTGCATTTTTGTATTAAATAATTTACACCTTTTTTAGTTTTATCTATCTTTAGATGTATATTTTCAATTACCTTTTTACTTTTTGGTATCCATACTCTGTATCCTTTAGTGTTTAATGCATAATCTATTAAAATGCCTTCAGTCGCTCTAGCACTTAATTTATTTCGTTTAATTTTTGGGATGTGTACATAAACCAATGAACCAAATATTCTAAGATGCCTAATGGATGGTTTTCTACCCAAACATAGTTTATGAGGAGTAATATTATTATCTAATTTGTGAGGACATCTATTTCTAATACAGAGTGGGCCAGAAAAAAGGATTCATGAATATTTTCTAAGTTCGATGGGTATGGTCCAATGTGGGTGAGAGGTACTAATCACCTGTAATTGTCAATCCTTTGTTGCAATAATGTAATTTTTTTCTTTCGTGAAATTATGGTTGAGAGAGTTTTTTTCAATAAACCATCATCTCCTATTTTTGAATGGACATGTCTCATGTTACATTTCCTTTCACTGATGACTGACCCCTATTGAACTTAGAAAATTTTCATAATCCTTTTTTCTGGCCTACTATGTATGGACGCATGTAGAGCTTCTGCCCAAAATTGTGGTTGTAGTCCACTATCAGTTAACAATGATCTTACACCATCTAATGCCATACGATTGAATCTTTCGGCTATACAGTTTTGTTCCGGTATATATACAGAGGTTCTTTCATGTTTAATGCCAAGATTATTTAAATAATTGCCAAATTCATGGTTACAAAATTCTCATCTGTTGTCTGTTCTAACAGACTTAATTTTTGTTCCTAATTGTCTTTCTACCTTTTTTAGATATTTTTTGAAACAGCTAAATACCTCATTTTTATGTTTTATGGTATAGACGTACACCATTCTTGTGTAGTCATCTATCATAGATAAAAAATATGAACTACCGCTAAAGCACATGATTCAGATTTCGTGCTAACCTCAAAGCCACGTGACAAAACAAATCACGCGTGCGTTTATCTTACTTTTGACAGAAGTAATCACACATGAAATGACTTTGAAAATTATTTTTATTAACTTTACACATCGAAATCTGAAATTTTATCATTAAAATTGTTCCTAAAAGAACTATTTTTGAATAAAATTATGAAATTTCCCTTCGTATAACCGTATTTTAATAAAAATATGTTCGTATAAAGCAGGAAATTGTACATAGTAATTGCTTTCTCGGGGATGGGTCACAAAATGTCTTCTTATTAACAGGAATTACGTATTAACCGGTTTCGTATTAACGAGAATTGACTGTACATAAAGCTACTAACGTATATAATTACCGTCCTTAACTTGACTGGCTACTACATAATGCTCTAGGTATTCGAGATACCTGGTACACGATTGGGCATCATCGCATAGTTGGCATCACAACATCGGGCCGACACTCTGCATTCCCTCCAGATTCCTGAACTAGTCTTTAAACTGGATCCGAATTGTACATAAACTCTTCAAAACGAAATATTCCGTAGTAAACAAGAAACTAGACAACAAATTAATAAATTAATCTTAAACGTAACACGGTTACATCTCCGTTGCCATGGCATTCACGGCTACCGCACGCCCGTTCGGCTCGTGAGTTAAAGACCAGAAAAAAAAAAAAAAAAAGGAGAAAAAAGAAAAACTTTTAAACAAACAAACACACGCAAACTATCGCATTTCTTCTAGGAATTCCTCATAACAATCCTCTGTTGGAAGCTGAGACGATCTTCTCAGAACTCACTCCCAACAATCACAGCTCCAACAGGATAATAATACGCTCGTTAATTCTTCATTCAAACAATACCTCAACCATGACCTCCTTTATCATTATAGACCTGTTTTATTGAATAATTTCCATTGTTGCTTTTGGCATTTCTCAATTTTGCCATGGCGCTGTTTAACCACCCCTTTATTACCAACTGCGATAAACAAAATGTAGTGCAAACAAACAAAAAAAAAAATACGTAACGTATTTAAATTTTTTTGCATAGAATCTTTTATTTTAAAAGGGAGTTAAATAGCAAATAAAAAGAAACCTAAATTTGGTTAATGAAAGGAATGCTTATTCAGTTTGTTTTTAATGTCACCTGACCATCTTAGTCCAAGCAACAATGATGTAACCTTCATCGTTGGAAACTATCAGATAGGGAGGTTAAATAGCGCCATGGCAAAATTGAGAAATGCAAAAAGCAACAATGGAATTATTCAGTAAAACAGGTCTGTAATAATAAAGGAAGTCATGCCTCAACACAACCAAACATACGCAACACCGCATCCACATGATAATCGGCTGATTATTCATACAAAACAATCACTTTGCTAAAATTCGCTCTTCAAAACGCTAAAATATAGCAACACTGATAAATCCAAGCAAACAAGTTCTCACACACCCCCTCTCAAACAGTACGGCGATCACAAACAGCCTAAACGTAAATAAACTAAAACTACTTTAGACTAATACAAGCCCTTCCCCGGACCCACATGACATCCCACCTGACATGGAATGTCACACATTCACTCGTGAATCAGAGAATTTTCCGTGAAACAATTCAAGAATTCACGTGAGGTCTCGAACATGTCGAGAACTTGTCGACCTCGCCATAGCCTCGTCTTCTATAAACGTAGGTTAAGGCCTCGCATAGTGAATTAGGAAGTACGGTAATCAATAATGGCGATTGGTTTGAAGATGTGAAGCAGCAAACGACTGATAAATGAAGTAGAAAACTGAAAAGATACGGGAAAGATATGTAAGAAAATAATGAAGCAGCTTTTTTAGCTATGTTTATGGTGCATCTATTAACCAATAATAATGCAGTTGTAAAAATTTTGCTCAGATTGGTTAATAGATCCAGCGATAAACATAACTGTTATTATCGTCCTAGTAAAATCTGCTTCAATTTACTTATGTAAAATCTGTTTACTTATGTAAATGCACAAAAAAATTGATACAAGCTTGTAAAACAGTACTAAATGTTTGTGAAAAAGTACAAAATGATTGTGGAAAATGCATGAAATGATTGTGGAAAAAGTACGAAATGTTCGTGAAAAAGTACAAAAGCAATGTGAAAAGGCTGTAATATAGTTTTTGCTTTAAATTTATGAATACCTATTCACTAAAACCAAAAATTTCTTAAAGTTATTCCGGGATATATTAAAGAATTAGTTATGAGTTAACGAGTGAAATTTTTATTAATTACAAATGCTCTGGGGGGTGGGACTTAAAGAGTATCATTCGAGTTAACTGGGAGTTTAAGTTACCAGTGTTCAAGTTATTCGGGTTCCACTGTACTAAAATTAAGCAGGATATATTTTAAGCATTACCGTCGATCAGGTTGATGTTTCTTTACAGAAATAGAGATATTAGATGCATTAGGAAACAATGCTCTTAAATCGGCGAAAGTTGTTCCAAAGGGAAGATCTACAATACACAATTGTGGCCTAACCTCCTCATTCACAAGGCTTGAATCAGGCACAGCTGCAGAGTCTAAAAATAAAAAGAAATTATGCCATTTTAATACTTTATCAATATGCCATTATCTGATCTACATAATTTAAATTATACTACTGAAACATAATGAGAGAAAAGGTGTAAGCAATTCCATATAAAAAATATCTAAAAATCCAAAAGCAGTCAAATTTTTAGAGTCCTTCATTCACGAGGCCTTTCATGGAACAGATAAGGATGCTCTGTATGCCTTAATTGCTGCATGCTATCAGAATGTGCTGGTTGATGATTTATCTGGGTATATACCGTGTGTTTCAAAAGTTCCCAAACACAGGAGATGACTTTCCCTGTATAATGTATGGTTGTGCAGTATGCTGAAGGGCTGGTAGGCAGGAGCCATTGTCTTTCAAACTCTTTTTTTTTCAATTAATGGATGCTCCCAGTCGCTACGAATCCCGCTATTTATTTTAAATAAATGTAAATACACGAATATGAGGGTGAAATAAAAGGTTAAAGTAAAAAATACTAGAAGTTTTATTTATAAAACCTACAGGTATATGGTATTAAGCTTATACCAGTACAGTAACATACATGTACCGTTTCTTTTGGGAATGTAAAAATAAAATAAACACATTTGAGAAACTTTGCCACTATGTAAAACTGATTTTATGTAATTTTTTTCACCACATGGTTTATTTTAGTGGCTGGCCAAACATTACTCCTGCTATCATAGGTTAGGCTTTCCCTACATACAGAAGGGACAGTTTGGGAACTTTTCAAACACACCGTATATGATTTTCACACATCCTGCAGATGATGGACTATAAAAACAAAACAAAAAATTAAAATTTTATCATCTCTATTTATTGGTTGTATTATTGTTGAGAAAATAGTGAGATCTTTTTGTCATTGAGATGATGGGCTATGTCAACAAAATAATGCATTTCCCTAAATGGCTGCTGCACCCAAAGCGTGGTTTACGAAAAACTCGTCTAAGTTCAGGATCAGTGGCCCAAAAAGATCCCCAAATTAATATCCTACGCGTGTGGTATGCTGCCACTGAGCATAACATCACAGTCTTTTGTGACTAGTATCTAAGGCATTTACATGTAATATTAATGTACACTATCTACCCAAAAGTAATCAGACACTTTTGATTTTAGATTTTGTGTCAAATATCTAGAAAAATACTTGAGGAATTATCCTGAAACTTCAGGGGGTGTAAAAGACATGTTATACCTCTTATTTCAGAGAAGGCTTTGTCCCAAAGGCTAATAGGGGACCAACAACTAATTGAACAAAAAAAATAATGCTTGAACTGCGTTGTAGATGTAGCATATGATTAAGAAGCTTCTTTTATCAGATTGTTGCAAAAGTTTCTTCTGGTTCTAGAACTCATGCCCAAGAAAGGCTCATTTTCCGAGGGGGGTGTTCATATGTTTTCAAACAAATTATTGCATTCGATTCCTGAATATCTTTGCTATATTGCATCCAAGAATCAACTTTCTGACTATACATCTGTGAGTGCCATCAACGGTCTGAAATGCACCTTTCACGCGAGCATATTTGAGTAATAATCTTCTACGAGTATTCTGGAGAGATCAGTGCTGCGCAATGTCACCGAAACATTTGCCAACGTTTAGGTGACGGCACTGTTAGTTTACGTACAATAGAAAAATGGTATCGCCGGTTCAGACGTGGAGAGAGCACTCTTCAAGATGTACCTCTCTGGTCGGCCAATCATGATTTCAGATGGTGATCTACGCCAAGCAATTGATGAAGATCACAATGTAACAACGAGGGAACTCGCAGAACAGTTCAAGGTTCACTTTACAACCATTGCCCAGCACCTGCATGAGCTGAATCTGTCATTCAAGTTCAATCGTTTTTGTGTTAGAATAAAAATCCGGAAAAAACTTTTGCAACAACCTGATATTTATCTCTTTCATTTGTATGAGAATAGCATGTATATTTATGGAGATATAAAGTTTTCTTTTAAAAAAACTGAAATGTTTTCATAAGTTTTTTTGTTTATAACATGCAGGGTTTTCTACCCAATGTAATAACCATTTTTTCAGGAAACTTGGCAAACTACAGTAGAGACAAACACCCTGCAATTGGAATATAAAAATATTAAATATTTGATGCAATACAAGCATTTGTGCTAAACAATGTTTAACTGTGCATGCACAAGCATTACCAAAATGTCTTTTGTATAACTTATTAGCCAAATGTATAGAGCTACTCTTATAAAAACCTCAAGCAAACATGGTGAAAATTCAGAAAGATATTGTTGATAGACTGAGCTGAATTTCAGTTGCTCTCAAAAATAAACTCTTGTGTATGTGGGGCTTGGTGAAGTGTAAGGGGAGGTGTAAACTACATATGACTACTAGAGTTTACCTGGCAGTAACGTTTCCTCGATCTCCCATCGGATATATACGACGATCGGGTACAGTTTATTGACACGACATCGTTTGGCAATGGCTAGCGATGGAATCATGAGATGATGAGCATTCATCTCTGACAACAATAAGGACAAAACAATGTTAAAGGATAAAGAAGGATAAACGAAGGATAAAGACGATAACGAACGCCACAACAAATACGAAGATCGTGTGCGACAACAATTAGATGTTGATTGCCGACACGACATTCCTCCCGTCGTACTAAGCTAGGGGGAATACCGCTGGGGCAGCTGCCGAGTGCGACCGAAGTGCAGAGTGTTTTGGGGTCTCGTCTTGGTCGGTCTCGACAGCACGTTGCATCTGCGTCGGAGCGCTCTGGAGGAATGCTATTCTCTACATCTGGTTGATGCGGCTCGCTTGGTTCGGGGGAGTCGCTTAAGTCTGGCGGCGGAACGTCTACCGCTGTATTTGGAGTTGCTGCCATTTTCAGCTGCAACTGGGATCACCTCGATGGCTGCGTGATCTGCTGTTTGGGGAGCGCACTCGGTAAAGCGCACCCGACGAGGAGTTCTTGGTTTTCTCGTTTTGTCACTGTGGGGTGCATTGGAAAGCTCTACATCACATGGTTTTACTTGATCGATGTGTCGTTTCGAACACTTGTTATCAACTGCCACTTCGTAGTGCAGGTCTCCTAGGCGACGGTTGACAACACCCGGTAACCATCTTTTTTGTGAGGGACTTCCCAACGATACATAGACTGATTGCCCTTCTCGTAGGGTTCTAAATTTAGGCGTGAACGTAGATTGGTGATGCTCTTGTACTCGCGGGCTTACGTCTTGTGGCTGCAACATATCCAGGCGAGTGTACAGTTCTCTTCCTAGAAATAATTTAGCGGGCGACTCCTCCGTGGTGGCATGGGGTGCTCTTCGATATCTTTCTAAAAATGCGTTCAGGTTTCATTGTAAGCTGGCTGGTGTGGTTCCCATGGCTTTTAATGCATACTTAATGGTTTATACATATCGCTCAGCTTGTCCGTTAGTGGAATTGCGGCTCCTCGCACTTTTAGGTAGGTGGTGAATTCGTCGGCGACAAACTGGGGACCATTATCGGAGATCACGGTGGTTGGTATTCCGTATCTCGCGAACAGTTCATCCAGTATGTCGATGGCGGCTGTCGCGATCGTCGACAAAGTTACCTTGACTTCCACCCACTTGCTGTACGCGTCAACTACTATGAGAAGCAGTTTTCCCGATACTGGTCCAGTGTAATCCACATGGATCCTTTCCCATGGGCCATTGGGATACTCCCAGTGGTGGATTCGTAACTGGGGAGGTGCGCTGGAAGTCGTCGCACATTAGGCGCACGATTTGACGGTGCGTTCAATGTGTGCATCGATACCGGGCCAGTATACAAACGAGCGGGCGAGGTCTTTCATCTTGCCCATTCCTAGATGGCCGGTGTGGAGTTCATACAGGACTGGTTGCCGTAGTGGTGGTGGGATCACTACATGATGTTCATACATGAGGCAACCAGCGCTCGTTGTATACAACTCAAAAGACAAAAGTTTGATAATGAGATTAATTCCAATCTCTATTAAACACGAACTTCAAATTATACAGAAAAAAAGAAACATGATTATTTTATAGACATTAAAATGATGAAGAATAACATTATTACTTCTCAATGCATTATTTACAACACTACTGACATGTTAGTTTGTTTGTTTTTTTAATGTTGATCATTGTCACACAGAGACAAAAGTTTAGCAATATTTAAATCTAGAGACAAAAGTTTAACAATTTGTATCAAAAAAAGTTAACCATAAGTTTCTAACACCTTTATTTTTTAGAACTGCCTGTGTTCTACATGGCATTGAATCAACCATTTTTTTACACTCCTCTGCTGAGATATCGACCAAGGCATCCATGAAGCTTCTTTTAGAGACTTCAGAGATGTTAGATGTGTCTTTCTTATCTTTTTTTTTTTATTGTTCTCCAGATGTTTTCACTGCATTAAGGTAAGGAGAATTCCCTGGCCATTCCAGAACACCAACATCGTGCTGCCACAGCCATTCCTTTGAAAATTTAGCGCTATGATTGTGGTTCCATCCTGTTGGTATACATAATCATTTTCAGGAAAATAGAACTGCATTGTCAGAATTAGATGATCATTCATGATTTCTGTATATTTCTTCACATTAACATTGCCATCAATTAGGCAAAGGCTCACGAGTCCTTCAGCAGTAAGAGAGCCACAAACCAGGAACCAATGAAGGAAATTTAGCAGTTCCTGAAATGCATCCAGAAGATAACCCTTCATGTTACTTACAAATGACAGTTTCTTTACCATCATTGATTGCACAAAATCGACACTTATTAGAAAATATAATTTTTTTCAATCCATTACCTCCCATTCAGAACATTTTTTCATAGTGGGTGTGAGTAATATTTGTAGCCCAATTCCTTTATGCATCAAATCGTCCTTTTTGAAGAAACATTTCTCTTAATTATTTTACACCATTCTCTTGTTATGTTGCTTGTTATATGCTTACACATTCTGGTTATAAAATATTTCAGCATAATCAAATTGCACTTTGTTGTTTTTTGTGGACGTCCAGATCATGTTGTACGTCAATAGTTTCTTCTTCTCTGAATTTTGAGAGGGTCTGGGAAACACTGCTGGGTTAATCTGCAATTGCTTGCAATGTCCCATTGATTCATTTCTTTCTTGGATAAATAAATGACTGCCTGCTTAATCTGACTGGTCAGTTGTTTTGCCTTAAGCATTCTAAGTCTTCATGCGTTCACTTAGGTACCAGTAGCACTTATGCTACTAAAAACCAACCCATCACCCTTTCAATAAATGTAAAATCTCATTAATTTCCTTGTGTTATTATAAAAAAATAGGATTTTACTCCCCACAAAACAGAAATTGTTAAACTTCTGTCTCAGTGTTTGCATATTGCTAAACTTTTGTCTCAGGGTGACAAGATACATAATTGTTTTCCAGAAAAATTATTGTTTCAAAACCTGCTGCTAAAATGCATTGAGAAGTAACAATGTTATTCTTCATCAGTATAATGTTTATAAGATAATTATTTTTGTGTTTTTCTGTGAAACTTGAAGTTTATGTTTGAGAAAGATCAAAATTAATCTCATTGCTAAACTTTTGTATTGGAGTTGTATTTATCCTTGGGTGCTTTAAATCTGGAGCGGGTTAGGTCTCGGCCTCGTCCAAATTCCTGGATGATCCGACCCAGTCTTGAATTGCTTCAGGTGGCTTTGGTGATGTCTTCTGAACGGATGGGTAGCTGGAATTCATAGTCTTATTCTTTGATTTGTCTATCTAATTTCTCTCCCTCTGTGAGCAGACCTTTGCCTTGGTTCTCCTGGATTGTTTGGATGGGTGTGAAAAGTTCATCGAAATAGATTTCGTGGACAAAATTGGAGATCCAATCGCGACCCATTAAACCTGTAGGGTTACCTTCTACCATGTATAAGTCCATATTCCGGCTGGTACTACCGATAATAAATCGGACTTTTACTTTCCCAAGGCATCGCACCTGGTGACCGGTATAGCTTAGAAATTGCCGGTCTGACTTCTCCAGGTGTAGCTGAGATTTGATCTTGCGTAAACGGGTGACACCTACGATGTCACAGGGTGCTCCCGTGTCAACCTCCATCTGCAGACTCTTTCCGTCTATTAACACGTCTATCAGGTTTGCATGGATGGCTTCCTGATTCGAGGTCCCTTGTAACTGGTTGAGAGTCTGTACTCGATCTACCGGTATTTGCGTCTCGTTGGGTGAGGTACGACGTGATCCTCTTGCCTTCAAACGACAGGCTTTTGCTATGCAGACCAATGCCGGCCACCACACCTGCCACATGGTTTTTTCGGAACAGTTTTATTTCCGTTGCTTGAACGGTGACTGGCTGTGGAGCGGTGGCGCTCATTGCTCGCATTCGCTCGGCGCCTTGGGAGTTTCTTTTGGCGATTCCTCCCACAATGGTTCGATTTCGTACTTGGGGCCTCGTAACCAAGTTTGTTGGTGTCCTCTGGGGTTGATTGACTCACAGCTTTTCCAATGGCCCAGGTGGCTTCCAAACTCTGGGCGATGGCGCATGCTTTATCGAAATCTGGTTGCTTCGCGATGATCTCGTCTCGCATCTCGGGAGAGCAAAGGCCGTGGAGGAACTGTTTTATTAGCATACGATCTAAGAAGTCTCCGTACTGGCAATGGGCAGCACTCTTTCGTAATTGAAGTGCGTATTGGGCCACTGATTCATCTGGGCTCTGTATTGACCATTTCGATAACAAAACAACGCGTCACAGGAAACCATGTGACCGATCCTACGAGAGCCCTTACTAACTTCCGTTTCAGAGGATTTAGTGCATATAACTACAATGTAGTTTAAATTACAAGTGTTTATACAATTATTAGGCGATTTTTCTGTTTAAATTATGTCAAGCAGATATTTTAAAAGTTTGAACGGCGTAGCCAGCGAACGATATAAGCAGAAATTAATGTTTGAAGAGCACAATTTGCCAGATCCCATGGATATGTTAGAAGCGTTTTTCAAGAACGACGTGAATTCGTGGCCTACAGTAACATCATTCGATCTGTACGATTTCTTTGTGAAACGAATATGTTTCTACGCCAAGGATGATTATAATTATCTTGTAAGTGGGAAAGTAAAAGAAATCCTCGTGTATCATGTCAAGGAGCTACAGGTGAGTGAACGATTTAAGCCTATTGATTTATCGTGCTAACTTTAATACAGTTTTTACAAAATGGGTTCATACAGTTTTACATGAATTTCATACATTTCTAAATAAATTTAATACAATTTTAAATGAATAAAATATGATAAAATGAATTATATTTTAAGAAATTTATGCGAGAAAAAAAATAACGAAAGTTCCGTGAAGGTGTCACGGCCTACGAGTTAGTAAATGAGTATTTGCTATCTCGTAGGCCGTGGACGGTGTACGTTGAATGATGGGCGGCCAGGCCGACATGAATGAACATCCGTTAGCTGAAGTTCATCGTCACGGAAATTTCGTGATTTTTTTTCTCGGATAAATTTCTTAAAATATAATTCATTTAAATCCTATTAAATTCATTTATAATTGTATTAAATCTATTTAGAAATGTATGAAATTTATGTAAAACTGTATGAACCCAATTTGTAAAAACTGTATTAAAGTTAGCACGATAAATCAACAGGCTTAAATCGTTCACTCACCTGTAGCTCCTTGACACGATACACGAGGATTTCTTTTACTTTCCCACTTACAAGGTAATTATAATCACCTAATGAAGAGTATATAATTATAATCACCTATTTAGAGTTTTTCATTTGTTGAATGATGAGCGGCCAGGCCGACATGAATGACCGCCCGTTAGCTGAAGTTCATCGTCACGAAACTTTCGTGATTCTTTCTTGCATAAATTTCTTAAAATATAATTTTGATAATATGATAAATCATTTACATATTAATTAGGTATGTTACAATAATAAATTCAGAACATAAACACGATGGGGCTGATCGATGTCAGCCGAGAAAATTAGGGGATGCTACACGGGATTTTTACCGATTTTAAATAACGCTTCGTTTAAATAAATATAATGCGTGTTTTAGTTCAGTGTAAACTGAGTTTAATTATTAAATTAAATAAAAAAATATTTTTATTGTAACCTTGTATTAGTCAATTTACTGTAAACTTTTTATTATTTAATTCAATTACAGAAAACAAGCTTGTAACATAAACAAATAAAACAAACGTAATAAGAGTAACACTTAACCGTCGTGTATTAATTAATTACACTGTAATTAAACTAAAATAAATACAATAATACTAAAAATATTTATTCTTCCGTATTTCTGTACTGAGGGGGCAAAATTGTATTAAATTCATTTAAAAATGTATTAAATCTATTTGATACAACACAACACTTCACTACACAGTATTGTTTAGCATGGAAAAATGGCGACGCCGGAAGTGTGGCTGGGCTTCAGAGGCCAACTGATGTCGCTACCGCCACCTGCATAGAGCTTTCCTCGAAAGGGTCAGTATTAAACTGTTCAGAATTTAATACTTTCCGCATATTTGTTGTGTGGCCAATCGAAATGGATGGTTAAGATAGTTTTAGTTTGTCGTAATCAATTGTCTCTGGCTCTTTGGGACTGGCTAGAATTTTCAGCACACTCTTCTGTTCTGTGTCCATGTGAACTCGAGCATAAGCAGCATATTGGCTAGGGGGAATGTTGGAGAGCTGTAGCGCCCATTCAAATCTTTTAAAGTATTCCCCGACGGACGTCTCATCGTCCACATGGAATGGTGGCATTGTGAATGGAGGAGGCCGTGGAGAGACGAGTTCCGGAGCAAGCTGCGCGCCAGGAGCGGGGGTCGTCATCGTCAGCTGGGCTACAGCAGTGTCGGTTGCTACATGTAATGCAGAAGCTATCATTTTGGGAAGAAGTTGCTAAAAATTTCAAAGAACGGGACAAAATTGAGATGCTTGCTAAGAAGGAAATCGGTCCTCAACTTAAGAGAATAAGTTGTACAAATTATGAAGATGTTGAAAAAGCTGTTTTTCAATGTTCTCAAGATCCAGAAACATTCCAGGAAGTGGTCCCCTTGTTCAAGAAAAGGCTTTAACCTTTGCATCTGCCCTAGGGCATGTGGACTTCAAAGAAAGTTCAGGATGGCTCTACAGATTTAACCCGGCGTCACTCGCGCCAAATTTTATAACAGCACCACCCGCGCTGCGGTGTTTACACCGCACTTTTTAAAAGTGATTTTATTTGATAAAAAAGAACTCAGTGAGATAAAATAACAAAATGATTTTTATTATACTTTTATAAATTTATGCCAAAATCGTAGCTTTTTTTTTAATTTTTGCATTCTAATTTGTTAAGTTTAACTTTTTTAATTTTAATATTTTTTATTGGTGCTAGCTGTTGCCAATAAGTTGTACTTGGAATAAATGGAAGTCATCACAAGGTAGTGCCACTGTATGATGAGCTAAATCAAAAAAATCAAAAAGTGCGGTGTAAACACCGCTCGCGCGAGTGACGCCGGGTTAATGCATATTATGGTATTTCATCAAAAGCAATTTGTGGAGAAGAAAATTCTGTGTCAATGGATCAAGTGAACACGTGGAGAACAGAACACATAAAAGAAATCATAAAAGACTTTGATGCGTGCAACATTTTCGACACAAACGAAACTGGCATCTTCTACCACTTGCTGCCACATCGTACGCTGGCTATAAAAGGAGAGTGCTGCAAGGTAGGCAAAAAATCAAAGCAAAGATTGACTGCACTGTTATGTTCTAACACATCTGGAACTGCAAAATTGAAACCCCTAATCATCAGAAAATCAGTGAAACCTAGAAGTTTCAAAAATGTGCACTCATTGCCTTGTGAATATCGTGCGAATAAACGTGCATGGATGACTCAGGACATCTTTGCTGAATGGCTCAATAAACTTGGTGCAAAAAATGAAAAGTGAAAATCGTAAAATCTTGCTGTTAGTCGATAACTGCTCTGCTCACAATGCACTACCACAATTAAGAAACGTTTGTGTCAAGTTTTTTTCCACCGAATTGTACAGCAGATTTGCAGCCACTAGATTTGGGTATCATCTGTGCTGTATAGAAGTCGATTATACAACAACTTCTAACGAACATTCCTTTGATGTGTCGTTGCCTTTAATTGACGTGAAGCAGGCTATTGATTTGATTGCTGCATCCTGGTACTTAGTGAAGGAAGAAACAATATCGAAATGTTGGAAAAATCTGGATTTTTGAATCATTGCGCAGATAATGACCATGCTGTATTAGACAATGATAATTTGCTGAGTAATCCTGAGACACAATCTTAATGGAAATCAATTTAAGAAGCTGGACACTTTGATGAAGATGTCGATTTTATGGATTACATCAATGTTGATCAGGACGTAGTTATGTGCAGTGAAATCACTAATGCTGATATTATTGCAACTGTGTTCTAATGCACCCCCAGAGGAAGAAGATGACCAGGAAGAGGTAGAGCCTACAAAATGAAGTGATTGACCAGCCACACTTTACCATGAAAGAAGCAAGTGAATGTTTTTCTAAATTAATAGAATTTGTAACTAGTCAGGAAAACGTTCCTCAAACTATATTTGGAAACATGCATGCACAGGTGGAGCTCTTGTTAAAAGAAAATACTAAAAATGTTGTTCAATCAAGAATTACAAACATTTTTAAGCATCAGTGTATATTTTTGTAAATTTAAATAAACTACATATTTGTGTTTTAAATTGTACTGTACAGTTATTAAAAATTAAACAGGCCGATAAATTTATGTTTTCATTATAACGAATTAATTTTGGCACCCCCAACAATTTCGTTATAACGAGGTTCGACCTGTATAGTGTCCGGTCCAAAAATAAAAATTTGGAGAAAACCCCTTATCGTTTTGTTTAATTTTTAGAGCAACTGAAATTCAACTCATTCTATCGACAATATTTTTCTGAAATTTCACCATATTTGATTGGGCTTTTTATAAGAATAGCTGTATACATTTGACTAATAAATTATGCAAAAGATATTTTGGTAATGCTTGCACATGCGCAGTTAACATTATTTAGTAAAAATGCTCATATTTTATATAATATTTATTATTTTTATATTCTGATTACAGGGTGTTGTCTGTACTGTAGTTTGTCAACTTTCCTGAAAATGGCATCGCATTGGGTTGAAAACTTTGCATGTCATAAACAAAAAATTCACGAAAACATTTCGGTTTTTTTTTAAAGAAAACTTTATACGAGGGTCAGTCAAATGAGAACCGGAAATTTTTTTTTTTTACAGCTCCTTTTTTACAGAGTTGGAACAAGTACACTAAATTTCAACATAGTGCCCCTGCTTTACGATGCATTTCCACCCGAGTCGGGAGGGCATGGATACCTCGAGAAAAAAAATCTTTTGGCTGCACTTGCAGCCACCCATCGACCGCCTGTTTCACTTCCATGTCGGTCGCAAACTTGTGGCCACCTATGGAGTCCTTTAGTGAGCCAAAGATGTGGAATCGGAGGGTGCGAGGTCGGGAGAGTAAGGAGGATGGGGGAGGCACTCCAGACGCAAGCCCTGGATAGTTGCCACGGTTGCACGAGCTGTATGAGGCCGCGCATTGTCGTGCTGGATAAGAACGCCTGTTGAGAGGAGCCCATGGTACTTAGTGTGTATAGCAGGTTTCAGAATGTCGTGCACCAATTCACTATAGGTGGCACTGGTCACCGTTTTGCTCTTATTCATGTAATGTTCCACTATGGGAGCCTGTGGTCCTAGAACAAGGTCAGCATCACCTTTCCTGTGGATGGCTGGCTGCGGAACTTTTTCGGCTTTGGTGACGTCGAGTGCCACCATTCCTTACTGGAACGCTTGGTCTGTGGTTGGTAGTGATGGACCCAGGATTCGTCTGCAGTCACAATCTGCTCCAAAAAGGTGTCACTTCAAGTTCATAGCGGCGCAGCAGCTACTGGCAGGCATCGACTCGCCTCTTTCATTTCGGGTGTCAGCCGACGAGGGACCCATCTTGCAGCTACTTTCTGGTATTTCAGTTCATCATGGACAATATGTTGAGCAGAGCCATGACTGACCTGTAATGATTGTGACCAGTCTATCCTGTAGAATCGTCTCCTCTGCCACTGCAATTGCCTCGGCTGTCATAAGACGAAGTGCCTGGCCTGGCTATCATAAGACGATTCGTACACCAGAGTCTACGATATCCATGCAGCATCTTACTGTGCCAACATGCATCGGTGGATTTCTATTTGTTTCTTGCTTTCACTGTGTAGGAAACGGATCATTCCACACTGCTCTTCTTTCATTCCAGAGGGGCCGTCATACTGGAAACGCCCGCATGGCGCTACTGGGTCACGTGAGGACGCGGGACCAATGCCAATTGATGGCGCGAGAGTCCACAAGCATGCATACTGGGTCTGATTGCAATGGGAGCGGTTTTCGATTTTCTACAGCTGTTTTCCGGTTTTCATTTGACTCAGACTCGTATCTCCGTGAATATACATGCTATTCTCATACAAATGAATACAGACAAGTAAAAGAATCCTCAATTCTCAGGGGTGGCCTGGTGGGCTTTCACTAAACACAACTTCGGTGAAGTTAAGGAACATCAGGCACGGCTAGTCACTGCATGGGTGACCATCAGTGAAACACGAACTTCACCCCCCCCCCTCCCAGCTGCTGCGACAGTCATTAATCCAGGATCACCCAACTCGTCGGCCTCTGGCCATACAGGCTATGGATGGATGTATTGGATTAAATTTAAAAAAAAAATTAATAGCACGTTTAATAATAATTAATAAAATAATCATATGCTGCAGCGACAATGCATTTTAAGCATTATTTTTTATAGGGTGATCCCAAACATTTTTTTTTGTTCAATTTGTTGATGGCCCCCTATTTGCCTTCAGGACAAATCCTTCTCTGAAATACAGGGTTGTCATAAATTATTAAGCACATTTTGACAGTGAATATTTCATTAACCAAGAAATGTACACACTTCTTGTGAACATCATTGAAAAGTACAACTCAAACAGTTTGTCAGGTGTCACTATCACCACCAGGCGGCAGCACTGTTTGGCGTAGAAACACAAAATGCGAAAATGGCGACCGTGCAGCAGAAAGCAATGTGCGTTCTTTGGTTTCATGAGCAGAAATCCGTGATAGCAGTTCAACGGCAA
>JAHWFO010036074.1:103755-123994 GCA_023313115.1 Rhysida immarginata | reverse complement strand
GCAGCCAAGCTGCTTTCCTCAGCGTATACAAGAACTTGATCAGACCAGAGAAGTTCTCTTTCCACATATTTATTCAAGCGTATACATATTTCTATCTTGAACACAATACAAAGGAAAATTCACAAAACAGACTATTTATAAGTTGAGAAGGGCGACGGTCCTCCCCCAAAACAACCAATCAACGAACGAGTTGACCAGCCAATGAGAAAGAGTTAACCAAAACACAGGTCAAAAGAACCAATCGCCACAACAAAAAACAAAAAGGAAAAACCGTTATATTAAATTATATCCGATAAAAATCAAAATTATACAATTCCAAAATATTCAAAAAGTAAGTCCGGGTAAACTACAATTATACAAATTCCAAAAATCTAAATAATCAGGGTGCATAAGGTATTTGAGGACAGATTCACGTCAAGAAAGAAAACAGATATAAGTCGAGATAATAACTTTATTATCGAAACATCATGAGCATACGCAAGAAACCTTGTTATATGGCTATTCAATGATTCCGCCTTCACCGTGTATAACTGCTTCAATGCGAGACCGAAACCGTTGACATGCGCGAATCAAATGGTCATGCTTCATATTGGTCATAACTCGAACAATGGCAGCTTTCAATTCATCTTTGGTGTTATGGGGGTGTTCATTGACATCTCTCTCCACAACACTCCATACATAATAGTCCAACGGATTCAGGTCAGGGGAATTAGGAGGCCAAAGGTTAGGAGTTACGTGAACATGGAATTTGTCGGCCATTCATTCCTGTGTCATGCAAGACTTGTGTGTTGGGGCAGAGTCTTGCTGAAACACGTAAGGCCTTCCGTTGCGTACCGTGAGTGATATCTGATGTTTTCATGGACAACATTTCTGACTGTTCCTTCCAACACATGGAGATCTTTGGCAAGGGATCTCATGGATGTTCTGGGATTTTCATCAATGGCCTGCTGCACTTGCTGAATAAATTCAGGTATTCTAATGATGTCAGAGCGTGAGGCATGTTTTTTACGCTTTGCTACTGGTGCAAGATTGCCATCTTCGGTCTCCAACTCCTTCCGCATTTTGTGGACGAATGATCTTGCGATCTTTAGAAATCATGATATCTCTAAATTTATTGCCATGATTACTGCATGTCTCTTCATGATTTGTGTTACTTGATGGTCTGCCATTTTGCTTTCCGGAAACTGAAAGGACATACAATTTACTTTACTGCAGCAGTGGCCAAACGAAGGCGTGTCCTCAAATATCATACAATTCTTAAACTCTTAACTAACCAATTATACACAATTATAGCTAAAGTACAACTAATTAAATATTTACAATTAGATAAAGCCATTTTTACGACGCGAACTAGTTTGGCTAAGGGATCAAATTGAGCGGAACTGAATGCTCGGGACAGCAGCTTACTAAGACATGGCTGCAACATATTGGTCGCTGATAATCATCATCTGGCGAAAAAAAAATGTAAACAAGACAACACATAATGACACAGCAATCGTCGTGCGACACAACCGCAACAATGAAACATTTGTTGGTTGCTGACACTGCATTTCCTTTAGTCGCACTAAGGTACGGGGAATACCTATGGGGCAGTTGGCGATTACTGGCCGAACGTCGGAGGACAACTGGGTCTCTCCTCGGCCGGCCTCGGCAGAGAACAACATCGTTGCACCGAGAAGCAGGCTCTCCATCTGACAAAATCCGGCTGGTTGGGCCTAGTCGATTCGTCGGAGACATTGTGATCTTCAGGTTGTGCACCCTCGGTTGGTCTAAGTTTGGCAGCAAGATTAGCCGTTCGTCGTCATCCGGATCTGGTGGATCCCCGACAGGTAATTGGTTTGCAGTATAGGGAGAGCTCACGTCTGCGCTAAGCGCACCCGACGTGCAGGACGAGACTTCTCTGTTCTGCCCTGTGTGGTGCACTTGGTAGTTCCGGGTCACGAGGCTTCAATTGATCGATATGCCGTTTCGAACGTTTCTCATCTACCGCCACTTCATAATGCAGATCTCCCAGGCGACGTTTAACAATGCCTGGAACACATTTCTTGTGAGAAGGCCTACCCACATGGACGAATATCGCTTGACCTACCCACAGAGTCTAAATTTGGGTGTAAATGCAGCTTGCTGCTTTTCTTGAAAACACTGTCCGACATCTTGCGGATGAAGCATATCGAGGCGGGTATGTAGTTCTCTATCTAGGAAGAGTTTGGCAGGGTAATGTTTTAGTGTAATGTTGTTCAGGTGGTTCCGATGGCCTTCAGTGAGTTTTTCACTGTTTGCACGTATTGTTCCCCCTGGCTGTTAGTAGAGAGGTCATAGGGTGCCGTGCACTTGTGGAACCTAACCAGTTATCCACGTAGGAAGGTGGTAAACTCTCAGCGATGAACTGGGGCCATTATCGGTAACAACGGTGGTTGGAATGCCATAACTGGTGAATAGTTCGTCTAGAATCGCTTTCGTGGCCGCCGCGTTGTAGACATTGTTGCCTTCAACCCACTTGCTGTAGGCATCCACTATGATTAGAAGCATCTGGTCCGCTAATGGTCCGGCGTAGTCTAGATGTATACATTCCCAGGGCTCTTTGAAATACTCCCAGGGGTGTACACGGTATTGTGGTGGAGCACTGGAATGGGTGGCACAATCGATGCATAATCTGACTGCGTGCTCGATGTCAGCATCTATGCCAGGCCAGTACATGAACAAACGTGCAAGGCCTTTCATTTCTCCGATTCCTAGATGGCCTGTGTGGAGGTCATCCAGGAATGGTTGCCGTAGTGTTGGCAGAATCACCACTGGATGTTCATACATCAGACAACCTGCGCTCGTCGTGCAACGGTCTTCCGGAGACTTATAACCGAGGCGAGCTAAGTTGCGGCCCCTTTCCAGCTCTTGCACGATTCTTCCTAATCTTGAATCACTCCTTGTTGCTTTGGCGATTTGCTCTGGCCTAATTGGAAGTTGCTTCATTTGGTGGATTGTAAACATTTCAAATCTATTTTCCTCTTCCTTCTCTATTCTGTTTATGGAGGCCACCCTTGAACAATAGTCTGCATTTGTAGTGATGTACGTGATGGTGAAATTAAAATTCATCAAGTATTCCGCATAGTTGGCCATGCAACTAATGCATAAAATTGGAAGCGATTTGTGAGAGTGGAATATTTGAGTTAGGGGCTTGTGGTCCATTATCAACTCAAATTTCTCGGCGTATATTAAAGAATTTTTTGATCGCCCATACTATGGCTAAGGCTTCCGTATCTGTTTGTGGATATTTCCACTCAGTTTCAGTGAGTATACAACTTGCATACGCAATGGGCTTTTCTAGACCATTGGCTAGATACCAGATGTTTCAAAAATGACTGGTATATTTGAAAAATCTAAACGGGCAGCGATAGAAATGCACCGTGAACTAATTTCAAAAGTTTGTCTGCCTGAGAATTTACTGTTGTCCCAAGCATATTGCAACAAACTGTATATTTCTATCGCTGCCAGTTTAGTTTTTATTGATTTTTCAAATATACCGGTATACCGGTCATTTTTGAAACACCCGGTAATAAGATAACACAGCTATGAGGGGTCATTGGATTAGGACCTGAGGTAATATTAATATGGTTTTTAATATCTCATATGCAATTTTGGCTTCTGTGGTCTATTTGAATTTATCTTGTGATAACATCTCACGTAACTGCTTGTCCTAGTGTGAGAGGTTTGGAATGAAAGCACTACGACAGGTTGCTTTCCCTAGGAATAACTGTAATTCCTCCGATGTTGCTGGTTTCGAAGCTCTCTGAATGGCTTCTGTGTGTTAGTTTGATTTATGCAAACACCATCTTTATCAATGATATATCCTAAACATGATAATGTGGTAGTGGCAAATACACTTTTTCTCTTGTTTAGATGGAATCTCTTGTTCCTAGGCGTTGTAATGTTTGTCGTAAGGCTCCAATTAGCCCATCATAATTTGGAGCAAAGACAATAATGTCATCGAAGAAGTTTATTACGTTATGTGCGTCACAAAAAACTTCTTCCATTCGACGCTGCCATAGTGCAGGGATGTTGGCTGCACCATATACTGCCCTCGTTGGTCGGACTAGTCCATGGGTTGGTGTATTCAGCGTCAAAATCATTCGGAATTCCTCGTCTATCAGGAAGATATGTAACATCGAGATGGGCGAACCAAGCTGCCCCTCACTTCTTATTGAATAAGTCCTCAATTTTTGGATTTGGATGCTGTTCATCTACAATCATTTGTCCGTTTACAGTGGGTTTATAATTTCCGGTGATGCACAGAGCTCAGTTCTTCTTGAACACTACACGAGTTGGAGATGCCCATTCCAAATAGTCAACTTTCTCATAAAATCTGTTGTGTATGGGCTCTGTGAAATGAGGGGAGCATTCGTATATGACTTATTCACTACGGTAATTACCTGGAATACGATGACTTGCTACTGTGCGAGGTGGGGCTCCCACTGGAACGTAATACTGCGACATCCATCAGGAACGGAATCGGAATGAACATTCATCATCTTGAACATCGCAAGAAACAGTTACAATGGAAAAGAATAACACACCAAACAAGACGTCACAAACAATTACGATTGTCGTGAGCGGCAATAACTGACTTGTTGATTGCCGACACGATATTTCCTCCCGTTGCACTAAGCTAAGGGGAATACCGCTGGGGCGGTTGTGGATTGCGGCCCGAGAGTCGGAGGACGAATGGGTCCCTCCTCGGCCGGCCTCGACGGCGAGCGGCGCCATCGGATGGGAGAGCTGGTGGTTCGCCACTTCCGGCATCCATCTGATGGGGTCCAATCGGACTGTCGGAGGCATTCTGGTCTGGTGGAGGAACATCCTCTATTTGGCTTGGAGTTGGCAACGTGATTAAAAGTTCATCGTTGACCGCAACTGGGAAATCCTCAACAGGTGAGAGAGTTGCTGTTTTGAGAGAGCTCTCCATAAAACGCACCCAACGAGGAGTTTTAAGTTTCTCCATTTCGCCATTGCGTAGCACACTGGGAAGCTTTGAGTCATGTGGCTTGAGCTGGTCGATGTGTCGTTTCGAACTCTTATCTTCAACCACCACTTCGTAGTACAGGTCTCCTAGGCGACAGGTAACAACGTCGGGCATCCATTTCTTCTGCGAGGGCCTTCCCATATGAACAAATACTGCTTGACTTTCCCACAGAGATCTAAATTTGGGCAAAAATGTGGCTTGCTGCTTCTCTTGAACCCGCTGGCTGACATCTTGCGGATGCAGCATATCCAGGCGAGTATACAGTTCCCGTCCGATGAAGAGCTTGGTAGGGGACTCCTTCGTTGTGGCGCTTTCCAGTATCGTTCCAAAAATATATTTAAACTGTGATGTTAATTAGTTGGGGTAGTGCCCATGGCTTTCAGGGCATTTTTAACTGTTTGGCCATAACATTCTGCTTGTCCATTCATGGAAGTGTGGTAGGGCGCTGTCCGTTTATGAAATTTGACTCCTCGCTCTTTGAGATATGATGTGAATTTGTCGGCGACAAATTGGGGACTATTATCAGAGACTACGTGGTCCGTATCCCATACCTGGTGAACAGTTCGTCCAGAATATCGATGGTGGCTGTCACAGTCGTCGACGTTGTTACCTTCACTTCCACCCATTTGCTGTACGCATCTACTATGTTGAGTAGCATTTTGCCGCTACTGGTCTGGCATAGTCCAGATGGATCCTCTCCCAAGGGCCTTTGGGGTACTCCCAATGATGGACTCGGTATTGAGGTGGCGCACTGGAGAAACGTCGCACAATCGATACATGGTTTAACTGTTTGCTCGACGTCTGCGTTAATGCCGGGCCAGTACACAAACGAGCAGGCTAGGCCCTTCATTTTGCCCATTCCTAGATGGCCTGTGTGGAGGTCATCCAGGACCGGTTGCCATAGTGTTGGTGGTATTACTACTCGATGTTCGTACATCAGGCAACCAGCGCTCGTTGTGTATCTGTCTTCGGGGGACTTGAAACCGGAGCGGGCTAGATCCGAGCTCTTGGACGATCCAGCCTAGTCTTGTATCGCTTCTGGTGATTTTCGCAATCTCGTCCAGTCTGATGGACAGCTGGCTCAATTGATGGATGGTAAATTGTTCAAAACCATCTTCCTCCTCCTCTTATATCCGGTTGATAGAGGTTGCCCTCGAGCAATAATCCACATTGCTGTGTTCTTTGGTCGGCTTGGAGTAGTTGAAATTTGTGAGATACTCCGCATAGTTAGCCATGTGGCTGATACACAAGGTCGGGAGTAATTTATGAGGGTGGAAAATCCGCATTAACGGTTTGTGGTCCGTGTCCAACTCAAATTTTTGTGAGTACAGGTAATTAAAATGTTTCTGAATGGCCCATACGATGGCTACGGCTTCTTTATCGATCTGGGAATATTTCCGCTCAGTTTCAGAGAGGGACCGGCTGGCGTATGCTATGGGTCTCTCTAAACCGTTGGGCAGGCGGTGGCTCAACACAGCTCCCAATTCGTAGCTGCTGGCATCAGTGGTGAGAATTGCTGGTAGAGAGGGGTCGTATTGAATGATGACCTGTGGAGATATGAGGGCGGTTTTCAACTCCTCATATGCCTTGCGAGATTCTTTCGTCCACTTGATCTTGGGCCAGCATCTCTCACAGGGGATTTGCCCTATGGGATAAATTGGGTATAAACGTGTGATGTGCTCCACCCCCCATTTACACATTATCTTCGCTAAGTCGCGTACGACAAGCGCGGGGAGCAAAGTCATCAAGGGTTCGGGACCAAAAATGGAACGAGACTTTGAACAACTACTGATTGACAACACAGTAGATTTATTTGCTGTTTATCTAAACCAATAAACATATACCATAACGAACTACAATTACTTCAGAGGTCCCTTCATAAGCTAACGACATAAACCTCGTTTCAACCAATACAGAGCTTTGCTTTAAATTTACTTATCAAGAATAAATCATGAATATCTGAGTATGGCAAAATCCGTTATCTGAATAGTGGTAACCACAACGGTATCTAGAGAGCAACCATTAAATTCGTTCATGCAGACTACACCCCTGAAATAAGTACTCCTATTTTTTGCGCTAACACGCGCACAGTGCCACCTTTGCAATGGGAACGAATAGGGGAGAGGCATAGGAACCCCTCATGTCGGGTGTTGGCTACCCTGCCTTGCACAGCCCTGCGAACCTCGGAACGCTTACAGTGGGCAGACAGCGCGAATGAACCTCACGCTCCCTCAGTAAGCACTACAAACGACCGGTAGGGCTAAAGCATGTTGCTCCCTGCCCGTGTTCAATTACCCTATGACTTTTAGACAGTTTGACCATACTCAGTATAGCTTACTTAACACAAAATTATTCTATAGTAAACTATACTCTATCCAACGAAAGTTGGAGTGGGCGTGCCCAGTTAAACTTCCTATTTCAATTGTTAGACATTGTGCCAAAGTAGAATCAACAATGTCTAACAATTGAAATAGAAAGTTTAACTGGACACGCCCGCTCCCACTTTTGTTAGAGTATAATTTACAAATTATCTTCGCAAATAAGGAATTAATACACTTGACAGTTCTCACGGATGCACTTTTAACCACTACGAGTTCAACTGACTGTACTACAGCACACGCCGTGAGCTCCGTTGCCTCAGCGGGAGGAACCGTGCTTGCAGACTCGTGAACGGTTGTTATGTTACAAACGTCTCTATTGGTTTTCTCAATAATGCCAAATAATGGTAAGAAAACACCATTACTGCATAATTTACTGTACAATTTAATTACGAAACAGAAAAATGAACGGCATGACTTTTATCTCAGTTATCGGAACTACTGTTCGAAAATAGTCCCCCTATTTGCGGCGATCTCGAAAACACGTCCGCACATCTCGGCAACAATGCTTTATTGGAGGCTGAGGCTGATCTTCCTGGAATCACGGCAAGCAACAATCTCAGCCACCGCCATCAAACAATGCCAGTTTAAAAACGCAACACGAACTGACAATTAATTGGCAAATACACAATTACACACCATAAACGCTTAAAAATTCCCATTTAATATTCAAAAATCTCAAGAAATATTATAAAAAACATTTATCATAATAAATCAAACCTTCAAAACAAAACATACTAAAGAAAATACATAGACACACACCGCATATGAGCTAACGAACTTCAACTTTCTTAATTCACTTAAATCCGCCCCCCCCCCCTCGGCCGGTGGCGGGTGGCGGGACGCAACCCAGACATTCAATGTCACAAACGCATCATGATATGTCACCTTTCCCAGGAAGACTTGCAGTTCCTCGGACGAAGTCAGTTTTGGGGCCTTTTGTATGGCTGCAATATATTCGTTGGATTTGTGCAGTCCATCTTTGTTAATTATGTGTCCTAAGCAAGTCAGTGAGGTGTGGCAAATACACATTTTTTCCTGTTTAGGTGGAATCCATATCTTTCTAATCGATGTAGAGCTTGGCGCAGGGCTCTGATGAGTCCATCGAAAATCGAGGCGAACACAATAATGTCGTCGAAGAAGTTGATGACGTTCTGCGTGCCACGGAATACTTCTTCCATCCGACGCTGCTATAGTGCAGGGATACCGGTGGCACCATAGACGGCCCTGTTTGGTCTGACCAGTCCATGCGTCGGCGTGTTTAGCGTTAGGATTTCCCGAAATTTTTCATCAATTGTCAAGTGAGTATATGCATTGGTGATGTCTAGGTGAGCAAACCAAGCTGACCCTCTCATTTGAGAATCGGGTAGTCATTGATAATCATTTGCTTGTTTGCAGTTGGCTTGTAATTACCCATGATGCGCAGAGCACCATTCTTTTTCACCAACACATGGGTCGGCGATGCCCATTCAGAGTCATTAACCTTTTCATAGAAGCCGGCTTTTATCTTCTCGTCGATTGCTTTTGCGTACTCTTTTTAGTGATATTTACAAATATCCAATGATTTTTGTAGGTGATTACTGTTAAGAATAATAAATATATATTAATTTAATACAATTTAAATGGGAAAATTATGGGGAGAATGGCAGTTTTCATTAATTTATTCAAAATGGCGGCCTGCAAAGTGAGCCATGTTTTAATCTCCATCGAAGTTAGTTTCCTTAATTTTATTTACTAATAAATAAATATTAATTTAATAAGATTTAATTGGAAAAATTATAAGATCAACACAGTTTTGAAGTTATTTTCTGTACATTGTGTATATTGTATATTTAATATACTGTGATGTATATTATATGCTAGTTTTGTTTGAACTTCAGCCTTTAGTTTGTTTCCCCCCCCCCCCCCTAGTTTGAAAAATTTTTCGAAACTCATCTCTTTGCGATTTTTGACCAATTATTTTCTCATCTGACAACATTTATGACTCGTCTGTCTAAGGGGACCACCCTTGGTTCCATGTATAAAGTGATCCTCATGGCAGGTGGTTCTTATATACAGGGTGTCCCAAATTGATGTACATGTATTGTCTTGATACATGTGGTTTTTATTAGGGCTTCTACAAATTTAAATACAGACTATGTAGTACAAGTTCAGTTGCTGGTTTGAAAAAAGATGTTATGTTTGCTTGGGTTAAACTTTTCAATTGTTTTTTCCCGGAAAATCTGATTACATCAACTTCTGGTTCCCTTATCAAGGTTTTTTAAATACAGGATGTGTTAGGCAGGCTTCAGTTTAAGTGGTCCAGGTCCCGTTAAACAGTACAAAATTGTATTATTTTAATAGGTAAAATTTTGGTTCCTACAGAAAAATGGTCCACATAGCAGGCGGTCCCGAAGTCAGTTTTCACTGTATGTATACACTGTCATATCACTGAATTATGCCACCCGCTTAGTAATGGGAGTAGCCACCCTTCGCTGCTATAACTGCTGCTAGGCATTGTGGCATGGACGCAAGAAGTGCACGCTATGTGTCCAATGGTATGGCAGTCCATTCCGCTTGAAGCGCTGTCCACAGAGCTTCGAGAGCCATAGGTTGAGGGCTCAGCTGCCGTACATGGAGATCAAGGTGCTCCCACAGATGTTCGATTAGATTGATGTCCAGTGAATTAGCAGGCCAAGGGAGCACTCGAAGGTCAGTACAGTGTTCCTCGAACTAATCCAGAAGGAGACGTGCCTTGTGGCAGGGTGCATTGTCCTGCTGGAACACACCATCACATTGGGGGAACATCGTGAGCATGTACGGGTGCACCTGGTCCACTACGATTGACAGATAGCCACTGGCATTCAAATTGCCCTCTAGACGAATCAGTGGACCTAACTGCTCCCAACAGAAGATCCCCCACTCATGCATACTACCCCCACCAGCCTGTTTCCAGCCCACAATAGCCTGCTGCAGTCTCTTTTCATGGTGTTTACGACGCACTCGCCATCGTCCGCCGATCTTATGGAGCAAAATCCTTGACTCTAGGCGTCGTTGACGATGACCCCTGGTCAACATGGGTGCAGCAACCATGCGTCGACTGTTCAGGCCCATCCGTAGCAGGGTGCGTTCAATGGTAATGTCGGATACACGTCTGTTGGCACCACTGTTGAATCTGGTGGTCAGTTGACGGACTGTGGCTCTCCTGTCACCTTTTACGAGTCGTCGTAGGCGCTGCTCACCCCGTTGGTCAATGGCTCGTGACCCTTTACGGTGATGGCGTTGGGACGCTATTTCTGTCTCTGCTGTCCACTCTTTGTACATCTTCATTACAGCGGACCGTGAACAGTTCACAAATAGTGCCGTTTTGGAGATGGTGCCACCCTTGCTGCGATAGCCTATTATCATCCCTTTTTAGATGTCCATTAAATCCAGACGTTTACCCATCTTGAGGCTCATGATGCACCAGCTTTAAAGCTTTCTCACCCTATTATGCAAATTTTGCAATGCGTAATCGTTGTTGGGGCAAACCATGCGTGTGCCTTGAAGGGGTGCTGGTCAAAATTCATTGATATGCCAGTGTAAATGTTTTATGTTCTTAACTTTCAGAGAATTCACTTTTCTTCTTTTCAAATTTCCATCACTTTTACATCACCAAAGGCAATGTGATAGTGAAGTATCGAAAGTAAAATGGCAACGACAATCAGAAGTGTATGGCTACTTTTAAAAACTCGCTTGCGATCATTCATGTAATGAAGTTCATGGGCAACAGAAACACTGCCTCTAAAAACCGAAGTGCACTCATCATCATTTACTAAGGCTGCGTCTAGAAAGTAACCATGAGGCGAATATTCGCCACCGCTCGCGCCTACTTGAACCCCAACCCATCTCAAAACTCACCACGAGCTGCACATGTAGACAGAAAATCGTCTCAAAAGTTCCTTCTCCACCGCGAGTAACCACTTGACACCCTGGTCATTCGCTGGTTGTCGTTGTTGTTTTCAGAGCTTGCTCTTCGACGCTAGTAAAAATCATGGCTGCGATCTCTCGATAAGAAATTTTCAAGTCGCCACACTGTGAATTTTTCAGTCTCCGTTATGTGACAAGATTTTTACGGATGAATTAAGAGCAAAGGAACATCATAAAAGTCATTTCAATCAATAAAGATAGAAAATAAGTATAAAGAAGCATTTTTACCACCCTTATTTGAAAATGATCGTTTCGTTTAAGTGAAAAAACTTAAACTATTTTATTGGCAAAACAAATCCTGACGTCACGAACTGCTCCATGCCGAGAAAATACTGCATTCTCACAATACTGGGATATGGGTAAAGGGGCGTAGTGCCATAATATCCTCGAAATGTCAGTCCTATTTATTTAAAGTGCCAATACAAAGGTTATGACATTTCTCTCGATCATAATTTTTAATATATTTGCGTTATAAACAAAATAAAAATGTGAGGACTGATTATATCAGCTGCAGCCGAGCCTAATCTTCATCTCAATCTGATGTTAATAATGAAATACAACAGCAGCTGCCGTTACTGCTTTCACATTCTTCTTCCAGTAATAATGCAATTATATTAAAATGTAAACACACTTCAACCATTAAAATATTCAAAATAAAATTAATCAGAAAAGAAAGTTTTCTTTTCTGATTCTCAACCAAGGTAATGTGCAGTTTTAAATGTTATATTTAGGTCTTAATTTGAAAATTTTTTAAAATTATAAAAAAAAAAAAAAAATTTAGTTTAGATTCAAAATTCTAAATTTATCAGTAGTATTTTTTAAATAGATCTGTCATTTCTGATTAATTTTATTTTGTATCTTTTAATGGCCGGAATGTGTTTACATTTTAATATTAATATCTTTTTATTTCAACGTATTATCTCAAATAATGCAAATAGTTTTCTTTTTTTCCTCGCGTCTCTTTTCAATAATAAGTTATTAGCTGAAGCAATGGCGACTTGTGACTGTTCAGCGGTGTTGAACCACAGCGTCTCGAAAATCATCGCGACCAGACGCGACCACCCGTGATCATACCACGTGACATGGCATTCGGGCGGTCGTTACGCAGTTACTTTCTAGACGCAGCCTTAGTTTCAAAATTGAACGTTCACAAGAACAATTTCAATTCTCAATTTTTTGTTCGCATTAAGTTTTGGTTTCTACAATTACAATAGCGGCCCAAAATTGCGAAAGAGTCCTGCATAGTTATCTTGTCATGTGGACGTTTTCTAATCAGATCTTTTGTTTGGGAACGACTTGACCACCCAACTTACAGCCAGAACGTGCATCCAGTGGCTACCAACTGTTCCGGGGTCTAAAGGAGGTCATTTGCATCTGCATTTCAGCGACGATGAACAAGTGAAAAATAGTTAAAGGTACATAAATTCTGGTAAAGAAAAAAATTTGAAAATATATAGAGTAGTTTTGTTTTTATTATAAAACGGACTTTACTTCCCGAATAACCTTCATACAATGAATATGCTTTAGCCAGACATTGTTATAGCATGGGGCACAAAATCAATTGGAAAGGGGTAAAAATATTGGGCAGGAAGGATAATTGGAGAAAAAGAATTATAAAAGACGCATTTTTTATTAATAAATCAAGTAATACTCTGACTAAAGATTCACATGATATCCACAGTGACTGGCTTATCATGTGACTTCCTCCTTTTAATGTTTTAGTTTTTAAACTTAATGATAAATAAATACTCTTTAACCACAACAAAGATTAAGTTGAAATAATACAACCTGGTAAATCTGGAAGCGCTTTTCGAATGCCCTGCATTCATCATTCAGCTGTCTGAAGTCGATATTCGAGGAAGCCTACAGCGAACTCGAGGAGGACTGGAAGATCATTTATTTATTTATCATTAAGTTTAACATATCTACTATCCACATAATCTTCACTATTTCTTTAATGTTTTAGTTTATATTTCCTTTTTGTAACATTCTCCCTTCGACCTTCTGAAGATGAGTGTCTGGTACTTTCGAAAACGTTTATGTTATTGTTAAAAGATGACAAGTTTGAATTATTAATTGAACTCGTTTTATTGGCAAATTATCAAAAAAGTTAATTGGATGTTTTTTGGACATGAAATTCAGAAATCCAAATTTTTGAAATTGAACATCAAAATTTTATATAATGTTATCTATGAAATTCATTTCCATAACTACAAGAAGTGTTTTTCTTCAAATTCAGTGTTGATCATTCTGAATTGCTTCAACAAGTTGTTCATCATGAATTTCAACAAGTTGGAAAAGTATTTGGAATTAGGACTTAAATTTTTGTGGACTTAAGGATTTTTTAATAATGTAATAATATTATTTTTAAATTTTAGAACCAAAATTATTTTAGAAAATTATAAGTAATGCTTTTCTTAGGCCTTATAGACAAAGAATAATTTTATTCATGTTATTCATTATATTCCTTGTCTGTACGGAGAGGAGGTTGTCCTTTTAAATTTTTAATTATCTCTTATGATTTTTTAAGTTTATTTTTTTTGATACTGGGTGGTTTTCAAGTATTTATTAAAGTTATATTATATTTGAATTTTTTGGAGAAAGTTTATTATAACATATTTTAGCCCAATTTTAATATTGATTGATAAATGATTGTTAATTTAACAAGCTAATAAATAGACATGTAATGAATCACTCCAAGACATTTTTGTGTAAACTTTTTTCAGATTCCAATAAATTTTAGGTTTAACCTTGAAGTGGGATACATCCCAAGTTCCGGATCATTCGAGTTCTGAACCATTAAAGGACTCTTACAGTATATTATTTTTTTTTTGGTTACACCTTGTATGTATTTATGAAGTATTTACAAGACACATAAAAAATTAAACAAATTCATGTAAAAGGGTTCTACTAGAGCGTGATTCAAAAGTTACTGTGCAGTGGCTGATCGGAGATGGCATCTACCCACAAAAGATGCTGGAAATGCCTGCCATCGGCTTCATGACATCAGTTAGCATCAGTTGCATGTTGTTAAACACTGCTCAATATGACTGGTGAGATTTGCTGAACTTCAGTGGCGATTTCCTCCTTTAGCTCAGACAAAAATGTGCGGATTGTTTGCATACACTTTACCTTTCAAGGCACCCCAAAGGAAGAAATCGAGAAGCATCAGGTACGCCGAACGTGCAGGCCAGATTCCCTCAAGAAAAGATTCTATCAGCAAAAACATCCTGCATCCAGCACAGTTCCACTTGCACGAAACTTGTCGATTAAGCTCCGTACTACATTCCGATGAGGCACAGGTACAGAACCTCATCTGTGTATTTGCCAGTGTTCCGGAATATATTCTCCACTAGGAACACACGCAGTTCCGTTGTCAGCACCATTTTGCTACTACTGCCCTCTGTACACGTTTCCATGCACTACAGCACAGTAACTTTTGAATTGCCCTGTAGTTTATTATACTTGCCAAATATTTTATTCCTTGGATTGTCAGCAGGTATGTGAGAAACAAAAACTGGACGACCACAGATTTTTATATTTTTCATGTTATTGAAAGCCTTCAGAGCAGTAGCATCAGATTTGAAATTGACATAAGCTAAGGAACTACAAGGAACAAACAAGTTAATGTATCAATATCAAAAAATTATTAAGCTAGTTGAATAATAATGGTTAATCATAAGCCTTATTCTCTTTAAAGGATAACTCTACAAAGACTAGAATATATTACAAATTCTGCGTGTCTAATTGGGGCCCCCCCCCCCGAGTTTTTCTTTGTTAAAAGTTTGGCACAGATCATGGGCATTTAATAATTTTTGGTACATTATTTCATTATATAAAATGCCCTTGATAAGCATGAAACAGTTTCTACATCCCACTAAATGAAGTATCCCTATTTGGAGCCCTGTAGCAAGCTGGTGGGCCAAATGCCTTCAAAGTTGGAGGGTATGCTATTAAGGCATGGGGCAGATAACATGTTTTCCAAATGACCACTAGAGCAAAATGTGGTGTTACTAACAACAACAGTTTAGTAGAGCACTGTAATAGAGAGTACGGACAATTGGACTGTGGTCGCCATTTTGTTGCCTTTCTTCTATTTACTAAAAGCTGAGCCAATGAAAAAGGACTTGCTTTAAAGCTTTTTAAGTTAGACAACATAACTCCCCCCCCCCCTATTTTTATCATAAAATGTTACATATAATTTTATGTATATTTATGAATGTTACAATTTAAATTTGTCATGAAAGTGATTTAATTTAGGTCACATACTAGTTAGTGATGAAATAGGACTTGCTTAAAACTGATTAAAAATTATACAAAATTATTTGATTTCCTATTTTTATAATACTGTATGTATTATTTTATTTATATTTACAAATGTTACATTTAAATTTAAGTCATTAAAATAATTTAAGTTAGGTTATTTATGTTACGTCCTCATTAGCAAAATTAACAAAAAAGATTTTCTGAGAGGGAAAAGAAAGAAAAGAAAAACAATATTTTTGTTACTTTTTATATTTACTCCACATTCTTAATGACTGCTTGCATTGCCATACTCCTGCTGTCATATTTTTTCCCCTGACAAGTAAGAAAGCAAGCAGCTAAAACTTGAACGCCCTTAAATTTCATAAAGTCATGAAAACTCAGTTTTGATCATAAAAAGCTGGCTTCATTGCTTATAAATTTTTCTGCTTCTTCCAGTAAGTTGTTAAATACAGCTGCATTTACAAATTGTAAAGGCGTTTGTTCATGGCAAGTTCTAAAACATCTTAATTCAACAATTCTTTTGACATAGACTTGTTCCCAATTAATCACCATGTTTAAATTGTTCTTCAGAAAAATATTTCTGTAAAACATGATTATATTTTTAACATAAATAAAAAGAAAATTCATTAATGTAGTATATTCTGCATTTTACGAGTTGCAGTTCAATGGAGGTTAGGAGGTCCTAAAGTGCAAGGGAGGAAAAAAAACCCAGAGTAAACACACAGGTACAAAATCCCCAGAGATAAAAGCTATGGTAAAAGAATAAAAGAAACATAACCTCTAAATGGAGCCTTAATTTTTATCATTGTGTGGATTTGTCAGAGTTGTTCTGAGCATCTGTCTGTCTGTAACTAGTGTTGAATAGCAAATTAATTAAGTAGTTGGTAAGAAATACACACTGTTCATGAGAGCATTTTATGGTTGAGCAAGACGTACATCCATAGGGTAACTTGTAGCCGTCCTCCGAAGTATCCAACAGCTGTGGAAGCTTTAAGGGCAGAGAAAAGTGTTGGCAATACATGTGGAGCAAAAGAGCTGGAGACCGAGTGTGTACATGTCTGTTGCTAAGCATTAACGGTGCATTAGTGGGACAGAATATCGGAGTTAATGTACCTTTCCGGGCCTACGTGAATTAAAAGGGTTACACAACATTTTCCAAATGTTGTGGCATATCTGTCAACAAATATGGAACATATTCTGTTGCAACCCTTAAATTTGAGACTGCGGACTTCGATATTTGCATGGGCACATTGGCATCCGTGTGGGTGTAGTGCGAAACCTTACTAAGTGTGTGGCCCTGGCTGTCCCCTCTCCCCCATCATTTGACTGTTAGTTGTACATGAATACGGTGACCATAGTTTTGGTTATGATGGCCATAAGTGGATTGACTATTCTGAACTATTTATTTATTTACTTTATGAATATTATTTCATGGAATTTATATTAAATATACCATAGAATTTACTAATTCTATAAATAAGTAATTACATGTAATGCTTTACATGTTGAAGAATTTTTATTTTAAAGAATATACATTAAACACACATGGGAAATTTAATTGAACACACATATTTCATGCTTCACCCATTAATCAATTTAATAAGAACTTTTCTATTACATCTTCAACTTTTTGCATGTGTACCCTATTCTATTGATGTCAGAATAGAATATATTTATTTAATACACTTTTTACTTTCTTACAAGAGTTTACCATTTTGTCTCTGCCTCTATTTTTTATGCTCGAAGGTCTTTGCACTACCCCTTCTAATTCTATGCTTGAAGCAACACTTGTCACTCGATGATTCATATCACAACTAAGGCTTGGCGGATTGGTGTGTAGGGGTGAAAGTATGCCGAAGTTATGTGACCTAATTCCGGTGCTTTGCCCCCTCTATCTATTTTCATGCTCAAAGGGCGAAACATAGTGTTGGGGGGGTGTTCCTAATAAACTGGCCACTCAGTGTACTGTGCCCTCCCACCTATCTGGATAAGATTTCTATGAACACTTGTGTTTCTTTTGCAGACTTCCCTTATCATTAGTCATTGCTCAAGTTTGTAATTTTCGTCGCTGTTCCACTGCATTCACTTCTGAAGGCGCCGTTTGGATCGTACATGGCTTGTGTTATTCCATCACGTCTACGCTCTATCTCCTTAATGTCGACTGAGAAATTCGCCGCCGTTCATCTAAGTCATGCTTGGTGAATTGCATGCCCCGATGTTATCTTTTCGACACACTGGTCAACATTCTCCCGAGAAGACGAGTTTTCATTGTTTGATAAAGAATAATTGAATTTCATTCCTTGTTTATTTCAAATTTTGACACGAGCGAGGCTTGACCTATGTTCGTTTTAATTTCCAAAAAGATCTTAGTCTTGTGATTTAATTTATTTTCCTGTATTAAGATAATTATTACAAAAATAAACGAGATTTGTTTGGATTTTAGCATTGTCAATGCTGTGGCTTCTGTCTATCTGTCCTCTTTCTTGGTACTAAAGAACACGGATAGCCAGGAGGGTCAAGGGGATTCACGTCGAGGGAACAGGGAGAAAGTTCGGGGTTTCATTCTTCCAAAGAGTTCCGGGTTGATCGAGAGCATTGATGCAAAATATTTAATTGCCAACTGGCTATGCTGCTGCTCACTCAGATCAACACACAACAATATCAAGAACAAAATCCACACAGGCATCACCCAAATCATTCGACATTCAAAAAATTCACCAGCGCCTTGAGCAACCAGTGTGCTTGCAGTAACGCATCAGGACCTGTTGAATGTCTGAATGTAACGAATATGTTTTATATACCGATCGGAAATACATTTCGTCATACATTGCTTTATATTTTATGATCTAACCTCTATTATGACCCTTGAGTACTCGAAGAATTGGGAGATAGTAATGTATAAATAGAGAAAAATAGTAAAGAAAATTCCACTGCCTGGACTCGAACCAGGACATGTTTAATAGTGACAGCTTCCATGTCCATGAAGGTGGCTTTGTGATTAGAGCATCGGGACGGTAACCTGAAGGTTCCTGGTTTGAGTCCAGACCGTGGAATTTTACTTACTATTTTTCTCTATTTATTCATAAATATCAGAGGTAACGGCATGAAAAAATCCTCCAAAGACCATTTTCCAATTATTATTATATTACAGCTTTTTGCATTTGCTTTAACGCAGTTTTCTAAATAATTAACACAGTTTTCAAAATATTTAACGCAGTTTTCATTGGAATTACTGTAATTTTTAGAAAATTTAACACTTTTTTGGGGGGGGGGGTAAAAGTTATTTAATTTCTACTGCTTTTTAAAATATTTTAGTGCTGTTTAAATGAGTTAAAAATTACAATTCTTACTTACAATTTATTGTAAATATATAATTACAATTCTTACTTACAATTTACTGTAAAAAATACCGACAATAACAATGAAAACCCATTACTTAGAGCAAAAAAGATTATACGTAATTTAAATCTTAAAATGTGGCAAAGTTATTTCATTGTATAAAAATTTGGTATGACTCTTAATGTATACAAAAAAATTGATTTTTTTTTATTTACCATAAAAAGAAATTATTTAAGTATTTTTTTTTAACTTTGCTTTTTTTACATAATTGCTCATTGACACTTCAGTAGATCACTGTTCGTCGGATACATTGTAAATTCAGTAAACTTTTACTAATACATTGTGAGTTCTATAGAAAGTTATAAACCAACTCCATTTATGCTGTTAACTCATTTAAATGACGCTAAAAATATTTTAAAAAGCAGTAAATATTAAATAAATTTTTCTCAAAAAAGTGTTAAATTTTCTAAATATTATAGTAATTCCAATGAAACTTTCATTAAGGGACAAGTACCACTTATAAACTAATTTTTGTCTAAATAATCTAGAGAGAAAATAAATTAATGTAGTAATATTAAAAATTGCCAAAAATCTCTCTAAATATATAAAAACTGCGTTTATATACGTATTTCGTAAAATCCGTCGCGCTCCATTTTGAATCCCCGTGACGTCATCGGCCTGCTGAAATGAGAGCTGTAGCTTTTTTTAGTATTGTAGGAAGTATACGATATGGCTAAGTGCGTCTCGGATAGCAGTTCTGAATTCTCTTCAAGCGACAAAAATTTCGATGGAGATTTTCAAAACTATTCTATGAATTATTTGAAAATTGTGAAATTAGACCATACCAATTGGAGCCGCAAATAAAAAGATTTGCCAGTTGAACTTCTAAACGCCCCTCCCACATCGCCTAATATTCATAATTTGTATGATTTTTAGACAGTTATCTCATTAACTTTTATTATTTATACAGGCAATATAGATGCACTAGGTTATCGGCAATTTACGAACTGGATCTAGGGTAGGCTTGGGAAAAATAAAAAAGTTCTTCCAAATTGTGTTATGAGCATTATCGGGAAAGAATTTCCCTCCAAGTACTGTGCGTTTAAATACCGAAGATAGTAAAGACATTTAAATTTAAAATGCGTTTAGTCTCCTTATAATGGGGAAAATCGTGAAATAATAAAAACAAAATTTAAATTAAAGTCACCAATCTTGTAGAAACTTGGGAGATGAAAGTTTCTACAAGATTGGTGAGTTTAATTTAAATTTTGTTTTTCTTATTTCACGATTTTCC
>JAHWFO010036074.1:84441-103355 GCA_023313115.1 Rhysida immarginata | reverse complement strand
ATAAAATTTGAATTTCCTTACAAAAAAGTCTTTGATTAATTTTTCAGTGATAAAACATTTTGAATTCAGTTTCTTAAATATACAATTTGGGATTTTTCATACAATAATATTAATAATGAAAACACCCACAAAAACGAAATAATTTAAATGGCAATTTCGTATGCTCATGATTATTTTTTGTTTTCGTCAAACAAGTTGCGCTGTGCGCTCAAAATAGACTTTTCATTTTTACGAAACGAAAATTTATTTCCCTTGCACCATTCGGCCCTGTTCAAAGTGGATTCTTCCAGTCGATTCGAAAGTTAGTTATCAAAAATTTATTATAGTCTTTTTATCAGTATTTTGCTTAAACTACTGCAGTAGGTAATTCTTGTTTATTTAATAGGGTTATTTGTGCTGTCGAAATGCATTTTACGTTCAAGCTGTTTCTTCAACGGAGCTAGAGCAATGTTCGGCGTCCATTATGAATTGGGGAGCTGATGCGCAGATGAATGCGCACTCGTTTCGTCATACACAAATTGCACACGAAATTCCCTACGAAAATCTTGAAAAATTCCATTACATAAGTGGATAGACGAAAATGAAGAATTTTAAAATGTCATACTAATTTTTCGTTTTTGTATCTTTTTGATTTTCGTACGAAAAATCGCAAACTGTCTAATAACAGACAGTATTTTCATTTATTTATTTGGATTATAGCGAGTTTTGATTAGAGATACTACATTTTTTTTTTTTTTGCTTGGACGATTACACATATCTTATAAAAGTGGTGATTTTGAATAGTTTCTTTTCCTATTTTATTTTGATAAACAATTGGATCGACCACATATTCACTACTATCAAAATGAACAGAGCAGATCCTGTTGCTTTTGCCGGGATTCCATTTATCTGTCCGACAAAAATCTATCCATTGCTTTTTTCTTACTTTTGAGCAGAAAAGGGTGAAGCATAATTGTTACACACGAATACAAAACGAAGTTTATAAGGCATGGTCAAAATCAGGTATTCGTGAGTAAAACTGTGCTAAGACGAGTTTCCAAGTTCATTCAATGTCATTCATATAACGTCTCCTATTTTAAAAATCATTTAGTCGTGACTTCACTAACCAAAGCTACACACATTTCAATAAACATTCCTTTACACAGAGGTCATTAAATTAATTAAAATGGCCAAGGTAATATTTTGAAACTCTTTCTTGTAAGTTTACTTAAAAATATCACGCCGTCGAAGATTACAAGCAATTAAATTAGCTCTATTACACGTTTTCCCTGCCGAATTCTGCAACAGGCCGATAACGTCACAGTGCCAGCCTGCTAGACATAATCATGGCGGACGCCATTTTTCGCACACTGTCGTATTTTGTCCTTTTCATCGCAGATTTTTAAGGAATATAATGATTTTTATAGAAAATTATTAATGAAATGTACTAAAAACGTCATGAACTAGCAAAATTTAAATAAAAAAGAGTATGTGAATTTTAGTGGTACTTGTCCTTTAATTCCAATGAAAACTGCGTTAAATATTTTGGAAACTGCGTTAATTATTTTGAAAATTGCATTAAAGCAAATGCAAAAAGCTGTATTATTTGCCATTTAATAGTAAACAAAGAGCCACGCTTTAACCTATGCACATAGGATATATTTGATAGCGACAGCTTCCATGTCCACGGTGGCTTAGTGGTTAGACCATCGGGACGGTAACCCGTAGGTCCTTGGTTCGAGTCCAGGCCATGGAATTTTCTTTACTATTTTTCTCTATTTATTCATCGATATCGGAGGTAATGGCGTGAAAAAATCCTCCAAAGACCATTTTCCAATTATTAAGATAGTAATGTATTACAAAAACGTTGAAACTTTTCTCAGCGTTGCAAATCTTACAGCCTGGCTTAATAATTTGAACGATTTTTCAGACATCAATATTATCTGTTTGTTTGAGCATTCATTTTCTGAGGTTAAGTTTAAGGTGTACCTCCTTTGAAATAAACGGACACGCGACGCTTTCCGTTAGCATTGCGAAGTAAGAGGCCAAGTTTAGGATCTACCACATTTCCGTTATTGATTGGTGATCGATCAAAGACTGTTAATATTTTATTCGTTTTTTTTTTCTACATTTCATATATTTGAAATACTGTTGAGTAGCTTTTAATTTAGTCTAGGTTATATACATTGTTGTCGATGACGAGGTTATTTAACTCCAACAATGAGATAGTCCACCTGATGGTTATTACCGTATTTTCGTGAATATACTTCACTTTTTTTTTAACATTCGCAGGAGGCAGGTGCAGGGCTTCCAAAATATTTTTTACATGAATGACATGCTGACCCACACATTCTCTAATATTTCCGTGAAATATGATGGCAACAATTTAAGTAAATGAAGTATTCAACTCAATTATATTTCATAAAAAACTTATTGTAATTTACAATGTGAAATCACATTTAAACTGCAAATGATTTTGAATGCAAAACTTTGATCAATTTGTATTCTTGCTCTTATAATCATTTAACTCGGAAGATGCCATATACAATTTCTTTTCTCTATATGATAAGAAAAATGAGACAAATTGAGCTAAGGAATAAGAAATGGAAGAAGAGTTTATTTTGCAGGAAAAAAACAACAAAAAACTGGAAATTGAACACAGAAATGACCTAACTGCCAGTGGGCGCCAGACAAAAGCCCCTAACTGCTTATACTGCTTCATGTTCAGAATGTACTAACTATAAACGTATTAGACGAACTGAAAAGTATTAGACAAAAGTATTACACAGAGTAGGTTCTGAACATGAAGGATACTGAAGCAGTATAAGCAGCCAGGGGTGTTTGTCCGTTTAGGTAAATGTCCTACGGGTAAATGTCCATTGGAGTTTTTGTCTGGCGCCCACTCGAAATACATACGCGGGGTGGTCCATTTAAGTATAGCCATGGAAATATTTCGAAAACAAAGCATTGTACGGAATATTTTGTCGAGACAAAAAATTATTATTTTTTAAAGGGGAAATCTTTCTGTTCTAAAATCAGCCCTCCCCACCCCCAGTGGGTGGAGCAGGTGGCAACCTAAATAGATATCTTAAATAGGAATCCCTTATTATTATTATTATTATTATTATTATTATTAATTAATAGTTATTAATAAAAATACAAAATGAATAAAAAATAAAATAAAATAAACAAAAATAATTAATCAAAAATCAAAATAAAAAGCTGACGTTTCGGATAGAGACTATCCTTTATCAAAGCAAAAAGGATAATTCTCTGAAAGCAAATAGAATATTAGAGAATTATCCTGAAGTTATGAAAGTTGTACTAACGGACGGGTTTATATGTAGTTTGCATAGGAAATAGTAATACAGTATTGGCTGGAAAACAAGAAGAGAACAAACGAGATTAATTAGAAGAACTGTTGGGATAGGACAGGACGGAGGACAAATAGGAAATAGTAAGAGGGCAGCGAGAAAAATGCAATAGGATAATACATATGAAGTTAAAATTATAAAAAAGGTTAGGAATAATAGGGTGCCTAGCAAAAAGATTTCGTAAAATTCCCTGAAATTCCCTTGCTTTTTCCTGATCATCAGCAGACAAGAAAAGGCTATCATGAAAAAATATTATTGACATTGTTCAAAATTTTCGATTTTATGATTCCCTGGCCGTTTCCGGTTACAAAAAAATCCCCTGACCATTCCCGGTCACTAGTCACCCTGTAAAATAGTACCACTTATAAGAGTGACCGGGTCAGAGGTCACTGAAATGAAGGAGTACAAGAAACATATGAAAAAAGTGTGCAGGGACGGACACAAAATGAACACAGAGGTAGAAAAATATAAAAGAACATTAAAAAGAGGAAATAAAAGATAAAGAAAAGAGGGGAAAAAAAAGGAAAATGGCCCAGATTGCTTGCAACAAATTAAGGAATAATAATTGGATGTTCTATGATGATTTTAATACACGCCATACCTCAAATGTTTAAATTATTGATGAAAAATAGGAAAGAAAATTCTACAGCCTGGGATCGAACCAGGAACCTTCTTGCTCACCGTGCAGATGAGCCAGCCAATTGCGCCACTGCGGACATGGAAGCATTACGCTATCTACATGCCCTTTGGGCTGGCTGGAGCAGTACCCAGTTCGCAGGCTGGGACTATCTTTCCTACTGGCGTAATAATCGTTAAAGAATAATAATTGGATGTTCTATGAGGATTTTCATACACGCCATACCTCAGATGTTTAAATTATTGATGAAAAATAAGAAAGAAAATTCCACAGCCTTGGATCGAACCAGGAACCTTCTGCTCACCGTGCAGATGCGCCAGCCAATTGCGCCACTGCGGACATGGAAGCATTACGCTATTCTACAGTCAGCCCAAAGGGCATGTAGATAGCGTAAAAGCTGGTTTCCATTTAGCGTCGGCGTCCTTTTTTGCAATCGTCGCCTGTGAGACGCGCCCTGATTAGCACGCGAGCGCGGTCGTTTTCCATTTAGCGACTTTCAACAGTTATCCTGCATCTGGTCTGATCTGATTGGTCAAGTCGCTGCAAACAATTGTCGCTCTCTCAAGGTGATGGAAAAAGAAGATATCAACCACTCCGGTCAAGTTCACGCTTTGAATTTATTACTATATCATTTTTACTTAATAAATAAATGATTCACGAAATTTTTATAACCTGTTTATTAATAAATTCACGAAGGAAAAATCGCGAGAACCCGTGTCGGCGAACAGCAGCTACGGCAGCCATGATTCTCCATCTGAATCGGCGAAGACAACTACCCAGAATCCATAGCGAAGTAGATCGCACCTGATTGGCTAGATCAAAACGACGCCTGAAATAGACGCCTAAAAATCTAGCCATGCTAGATCTTGAAACGACGCCGGACCGACGTAGACGCTTAACAGACGCTAATTGGAAAACGAATGCGTTTTTCAAAAATTCCAAAAAAAGACGCAGACGCCTAACCTACGCCGAACCGACGCTAAATGGAAACCGGCCTTAATGCTTCCATGTCCGCAGTGGCGCAATTGGCCTGCGCATCTGCACGGTGAGCAGCAGGTTCCTTGTTCGATCCCAGGCTGTGGAATTTTCTTTCCTATTTTTCATCAATAATTTAAACATCCGAGGTATGGCGTGTATAAAAATCCTCATAGAACATCCAATTATTATTCTTTAACAATTATTACGCCAGTAAGAAAGATAGTCCCAGCCTGCGAACTGGGTACTGCTCCAGCCAGCCCAAAGGGCATGTAGACAGCATAATGCTTCCATGTCCGCAGTGGTGCAATTGGCTGGCGCATCTGCACGGTGAGCAGAAGGTTCCTGGTTTGATCCCAGGCTGTGGAATTTTCTTTCCTATTTTTCATCAATAAATTAAAGAATAGCTGAAGTTGGAGAGGGATATGGGAAGGGTAATGAGGGGATGGTGCCTTTGCTAAGGTTAATGCCATTAGGGGTGAGGGAATTGAATTTCCAAATAAGAAAAGACTCGAATTGCTTTCTCTCTTTTTTGTTATAGAAGTTACTACGAAGAATATAAAGGCTGATGGCCTGTAAACAGTGACCAGGGGAATTAAAGTGTACAGCGACAGGGGTGTCAGCATTGCTAAAGATGTCGAATTTATATCCGGCCAATCTGGCACGTATGGTATTGCCTGTCTCACCAAGATACTGTTTCTGTCATACTTTGCAATGTAACAGGTAAATTAGGTTGTGAGAAGTGCAATTCAGCTTCTGGTTAATTTTGAAAGTAAAGGAGGAAGCACTGCTGGAAATGGAGGTAGCAGGGTTAAGAAAATGGCAAACGCCACAACGCTTTTCACTGCAAGGAGAACATCCCTTAGTGGAAGTGCGTGGTTTATTAATAGCACGAAATCGTGGTTTACGAAATCTTTTTGCTAGGCACCCTATTATTCCTAACCTCTTTTATAATTTTAACTTCATATGTGTTATCCTATTGCATTTTTCTCGCCGCCCTCTTACTGTTTCCTATTTGTCCTCCGTGCTGTCCTCTCCTAACAGTTCTTCTAATTAATCTCATTTGTTCTCTTCTTGTTTTCCAGCCAATACCGTATTACTATTCACTATGCAAACTATATATAAACCCGTCCGTTAGTACAACTTTCATAACTTCAGGATAATTTTCTAATATTCTATTTGCTTTTAGAGAACTATCTTTTTTGCTTTGATAAAAGATAGTCTCTATCCGAAATGTCGGCTTTTTATTTTGATTTTTGATTAATTATTTTTGTTTATTTTATCTTATTTTTTATTCATTTTGTATTTTTATTAATAACTATTAATTATTGTATTCCAGGGTTCTTGTGTCTCGTCCTTCTCTGAATACATATATATATTCGTTTATTATTATTATTATTATTATTATTATTATTATTATTATTATTATTGTTAGATAGCAACGCAGCAAAGATTGGTTTAATTCACTGGTCCATTTTCTACATTGTCTTGCTTTACCTGCTTTAATGGTGCCAAAAGTATTTTGGCAAGCACGATCAGCAGCCGGGAGTGATACCTCATCAATGGTGGAATCGGCTGTGGTGTTTTTGGGTATCCCGATAGGTGCCCGCCTGGTCGGCATCCTATCGTCATCGGTTCGCATGCTGTCACTTCCAGCGATGGCTCCAGAAGTGCCCTGACGATCCTCAGGTAGCGGCTGTTTTCCGAGGCTATACTGATTATGAGTCCACATACCAGCTTTCGTCAATTGTATACTTCCTTCTTGGTGCGTCGATTTTTTTTTCAAAGAATTTGACTTTTAATACGAGGGGCAGTCAAAAAGTTCCCGGAATTCCTCAACAGAGGGCGAACGAGCGAATGGGTGTGATCTACTGTTAGTCCGGTTTTACCGACTTGGGTGACCGTATCAGGAGATTACTCTCCCATCGATTTCGCTCTTAGGATCATAAAGACACGCAAGCCCACCCAGCACGACAAGGTTGAAGATCCTGGGTTGGATAATAATAATAATAATAATAATAATAATAATAATAATAATAATAATCTGTGTAAATAATTATCATCTGTTCGCGTGAGTATTTTGCAACTGGGTATGACATGTTGGATGGTTTCCTCTGCGATATGGAATTTCCTGCAAGACCCATCAGTCGAATCTTTGATAATATGTTTTCTGTAGCTTTTAGTGTTAATAAGCTGGTCTTGTATGGCAATCATAGTTCCTTCAGTTTCCCCAAAGAGACTCCCTTCACTCAACCAAAAGTTCGACGCTTTTTTGTCGACGTGCGGCTGGTTGAGGTCAGAAGGATGTCTACCGTGGAGTTGCTTTCCAAGCCATGATTGAAGTTTAGTGCATGTTGTAGGAATGTTATGGGTGTTCTGCATGCTGTTCAGATTCAAAGGTGTGTATTTTGTATCAGACATGTAGACTGCTTTGTGTAATGGTGATGTGTGTTGTTTAGAGTAAAAGAATTCTCTGAGTGACTGAGTCTGTTTCTGGTGTAGATCTATTATGTCAATAAGACCTCTGCCTCCCTCTGAATGAGGCAGGGTGAGTCTTTCAATAGCTGCGTGTGGATGGTGCTTTCTGTGCTCTGTAAGCAGTTTACGTTGTTTCCTTTCAAGTCCCTCAAGATCTGTGTGTCCACTGTATGACTCCAAAGGAGCAGGAGAGTATTGGCGTGGCATAAGTATTGATGGCCTTGATTAAATTTCTGGAATTTAAATGAGTTTTAAGTATTGTCTCTAGCCTATGAAGATATTCTTTAATGAGTGTATTCTTTGTGTTTGTGCTCCAGAAGCTAGGCTCGCTTAAATCCTAGATATTTGTAAAATGCGTCATTTTCCATAGCAGCAATGCGATCTGGTTCATCTAATGTAAAGCCCCCTTCCCTGAGTACTCCATTTTCAATGTGAATGGTTTTGCATTTGTCCAACCCAAATTGCATGTATGTCTTTAGAAAAAGTTTGTGTAATGTCAAAGTTTCAAAGTTTGCACCCAATAATTGGTGCAATTGTGTTTGTGTGGAGGCATAGATTTTCATGTCGTCCATGTAGAGTAAAAGCGTGTAGTGGCAGCTTTTATTATGTTTAATTGTGTAGCTGTAAGTTGTGCTGTTCAGTCTGTTGGAAAGTGCATTTAGTGTAAGACAAAACCAGAGTGGGCTCAGTGAGTCACCCTGGAAGATGCCCCAGTTTATCTGTATTTTGTCAGTCATGATGGTTTCACTGTTGAGTATGAGGTGTAGTGTAGTTCTCCAATGAAGCATTGGACTTTCTAAAAATGTGATAAGTGTAGGGTTTATTTTATATAATCGTAGTGTATATAAAAGCCATGAGTGCGGGACACTATCAAAGGCCTTTTTGTAATCAATGTAGGCTGCATGGAGGTGTCGATGTTTATTGTGAGTTTGCCGTAGGACCACACTGTCTATTAGAAGTTGCTCCTTACAACCCATGTGATTTCTACGGCATCCCTTTTGTTGCTCAGTGAGAATGTTGTTTGTGTCTATGTGTGTATAAATTTTGTTTGCGATACAGGCAGTTATTTTGTAAAGTGAAGGCAGGCATGTGATAGCTCTATATTGCGTGGGATATGTAGTGTTATGTGACTTTGGTACCATGTATGTTATGCCTTGTGTGAGGAAATGTGGCAATGTCTGTGGTGTTTGCAAAGTGTCGGAGATCTGTTTTGCAAGGATCAGATGTAAAAATGTGGGCCGTAGAGTCAAAGAGAATCGAACTCAGACCATCGCTTTACCAGTGAATGATAACCTGATGCTCTATCCATTGGACTGTGTAGGGCACACTTATTATTATTATTATTATTATTATTATGTGATGTTGATAAATAAATAATATTATTGATGTTGTTGTTGTTTTATTTATTTATTTATTTATTTATTTATTTATTTATTTACACAATTATTCTTAACTGTTTTGTTTAATGAAAAGGTAATCTTAAAAAAAAAAAAAAAATAAAAATAAATTGTGGAGTTTTTTTGCAATTAATGCAGCATCTCGTCCACACTTATGAATTCGTCATAATAACAAGGATTTTAAAACTATCTAGAATACCGTAGTAAAGAAATAAACCCTAAAATTTCACTACCAAAGAAGACTATTTAAGTGCGTCGAGTCACGAAGTAATTCTATCATCAAAACGAAAAGTGATTATGACAAAATGAGGTACCCTACCATGAAAATGATTTCGCTATAAATACTGTAAATAAATACGATAAGTCGAATTAATTTCTTTTTTTCTATTAATAAAGACTTTCGACCCCCGCCCCCCTCCCCACCAACGTAACTCCCGCTTTCGCTGTAGATGAGTAGCGTCGTTCGCATAATGATTTCGGATTAATCGCCAATACATTCATATATCGTACCTATTTTCTTTTAAATTTGCTTATCTTTTTTATAAGAAAATTTTGTTACACTTTTTGAAAGAGTAAATCGCAGATAGGTAAATTTTTTTAGTAAAAATTATCAGACTTCCCTGCTGTAGATAAAAACGCGATGGCCTTTGAATTGATGGTTTTAAATTAACCAGTCTCTGTTCAATATTTTTCTAACATTGAAATTAATATTTTAACACCTCGGAACAATAATTAACCAGTCACATAATTTTTCATTCATAAAAAAATCAAGAAAGAAGTTAATGTCGGCGATTCAGTAGCCCTGAATTCACTGTACTTGGCGGTATGATTAGTTGAAGATGTTATGATGTCATAGAATGCTCTATGTCGCTATTGGTCAGCATCCAGCAGTGAGTGCGTTGATAGAACCATGGCCACTACCGAAGAAATAAGGAGTTGCGCTCGTTCATTAAAATGAGATTACTGTAATTATTTACACATTTAATTAATAAATTTATAAAAGTTTCATTAAATATATAAAAGTAATGAAGATGGCTATATAAATAAAAAAATTGCTAGCTAAATTACTATTTAAAATACTATGGGACGCTAAAACGAAGTATTTCGGTCTTTTTGAAATATTCATAATTACTGATAATAATTAGTTATTTCCTAAAAAAAAATTCCGCACTCACTTTTGGCCACACTCCTAATGTTTTCGATTTTTTTGGGTTTAGAGCCACGGCCTATATTCGAAAAAATACGGTATATCGCTTAAAGATCACAACAAATAAAATAAATGCCATCTTGAAACAAGTTTAATTACATACAAACTATCAAAACTGTCATCCTCACTGTCACCAAAAAATTCACTTATGACCACAAAAAAAAAGGGGGGGAACCAAGTAATAACCACATAGTCAAATTAACTTTAAAATCATTCAAAATTCTGCATTTTAATATGTTTTTGGGGGGGTTCTAATTTTTCTGACCACGTAAATTTTAGTGGGGGGGAGGTTAAAATATGACTACCAATGACCACAGAGGAGGGGGTGGGGGAACAACGTGAAAAAAGGTTTAAGAACGGTCCCTAGTACATTAACATTTCATTAAGTTTTTATCTTTATTTTCCGTGAGTACTAACGAATCGTGAATTAGTATAAGGCTAGGTATACTAAAATATACATTTACCGATTAAACATTTTAGGATATTTAAAAAAATAAGTTTAAATGGGAGCCAAACTCATATTTCCCGTATTAAATTCACGTGTAATAGTTGTTTCGTCTTTCTAATCCTTTTCAAACCATAAATTATTGAATAAATTAAACAGATTTTTATCACTACTATGCTTTGAAAAATACATGCTAATCGAAATCATTATAGAAATCAAAATACTGTAGATGGAGAACAAATGTTTGGCATTTAAACGTGAGTCATATTAAATTGACATTTGATTGTTTCATCTCCCTGTTCCATTTGACACCCTGAATTATTGAATAAATTGAATAGAGACAATTTATCGCTATTATGCTTTCCAGTGTTTCAAATTTTTTTTAGGATTTTCACTGCTTCTCAGATCATAAAAAGTGGAAAAATCAAAAGTTCATTACATAAAAGCGAAAAAAAGTGGCTAAAGTTCCATTGCAGGGAAGAGAGATAATGACTTATTGATGGTCTCTGACAATACTTAGAAAGAAAACCTGTGCACTAAAAATTTCTACATTGTTACATGATCATAGAAGTCATAATTTAGGGCCTACTTATTATTGGTAGAAATACGATTAACAATGCCTTTTTATGATGATGTAACAATGTATGAATTTTCAGTGCACAGGCATGTAATTTTCCTTTTAGGTGGTGTCGTCTCTGATGGCTATGTTCGTTAACTTATTCAAAATGTGGTGGCATGCGAAGCAATCAGTGCTTAAATCTCCATCGAAGTTAGTTTCCTCAATATTATTCAGTGATATTTAAAAATGTCTAAAGATAAATAATTATCTATAGGTGTTATTATTAACAATAATAAACATTAATTTAATGAAATTTAAGTGGAATAAAATAACATCTTGTTTGTTATTCAATCAAACATCGCAAAAGTTGGTATCGAAACAAAGTATACCAACTTCGACGGGCAGCCCATCGACAGGTATTTTGCTAGACTCGAGTAAATGTCGCGCCACAGTTTTTCACTCAAAATTGGGTACAAAATTATGCAATCTACGCTCAAGAATATACGGTAGATTAATGCCTCAAGCTAAACTGTGGGGTCGGCTGGTGATAAACAGAGTATAAGGAGGTGGTTTTGGCACAAATGCATCAATTGCTTATTTTGCCTGTTGGATCCATTTTCTGCTAATTTCTATGTTCAATTCCCAGTTTCTTGTTGTATTTTTTCCCCTGTAAAATAAACTATTCTTCCAATTCTTATTCCTTAGCTCATTTTATCTCATTTTCTTCTCACATTCAGAAAAGAAGTCATATATGATATCTTCCAAGTTGCATGTTTTTTAAGAGCAAGCATACAAATTATTTCAAAGTTTTATATTCAAAATCATTTGCAGTTTAATGTGACTTCGCATCATAAATGACAATAAGTTTTTATACTGATAATAAAATTTTTATGAAATATAATTGAGTTTAGTGTTTGAAAAAATTACTTATATTTATTAACCTTCTGCTTTAAATAATATTATCCCGAAATTTTTTGAGTCCTGTATATTGGATACCCCACAGGGTATACAGGCGTGAGGGGTTCCAAAATAATTTTTTACACATAAAACTGGAATTTCACGGGGTGTACAGGGAGGCGGGGTATATTCGCGAAAATACGGTATGGGGTTACGTGCCTTTTAAATCTAGTCATTTTAATATGTTTCTTCTGTTTTTGAAACCTCGAGCTCCTCATTTTCCTTGTGTGGTTTTTTTATTATTTTTTTTTTCACGAGCTGGGTTTGCAGGGTTTTGTTTGTATTGAAAATCAAGTTTAGATTTTGGCTAGACAGCAAACTTGAAGGAGGTTTCCGCCAACTTTCCACAGTCTCTTATCAACGAACCTGCCCATTGCCATGGATAAGAAAACAGCCTTTGAAAACAATTTTATTTAATCGCCCAGCTAGACTGCAAATTGTCTTGGCTTTAGATATGGTTCGAAAAGATTGAGAATATGTGTGTGGACTGAAATTCAATGTTTATCATTCATCATAATGCCAATTTCTATGACTATGAGAGGACGTTGAGATGCAACACGAGCAGATTTTTGCAGTTTGTTTGTCTCAAATTCTAAGCTTTTTTCCTACTTGAATCATTTCTAGCCTGTCCAAAGTCCTCCGGGAGTCGTTGAAACGCCGCATTAGCCAACGTCCGTGTTTGGCTTTCTTGATGTCCACGTCGAAGTTACGGATTTTGTTTTTCTTGCCCCATGCCTTCGGAACCATCAACTTATTGCCCAGCATATCCGTCATCTTCTCCTAACTGGTCCTCATATCCGAGCTAGAGCAATGTTTGTGATTAAATGATGATGTGTTCTCGGCATCCCCAAATAAGCTTGGCATCACGTATCTGTAGGCCAGTATAGTATTACCCTTTCTAAACTAACTGAATTAACACCTATCTCATTATTTCTCTTCCCTTATATTGTCAACTATAGTTTTCTTCGTTATACTCCCTTTCCCCTCTGGGTTTAATACTGCACCTCTTATCTGGAAAAGATTTCTATGAACACCCGTGTTTCTTTTGCAGACTTCCCTTATCATTAATCACTGCTTAAGTTTGAACTTTTCGTCGCTGTCCCAGTGCATTCATTTCTGAAGGCATCCTTTAGATCATACTTGGCTTGTGTTATTCCGCTGCGTCTGCGGTTGATCTCTTTAGTATCAACTAAGAACTTTGCCGCCGTTCGTCTACGTCATGCTTGGTGAATTGCATGCCATGTTAACTTTTTGACACACTGATCAACATTCCCCGAGAAGATGAGTTTACACTGATTTAATAAAGAGTAATTTAATTTAATTCTTTGTTTATTTCAAATTTTGACACGAGCGAGGCTTGACGTACGTTCATTTTTATTTCCAAAAAGATCTCTGTCATGTGATTCAATTTATTTTCGTGTATTAAGATAATTGTTACAAATACAAACGAAATTTGCTTGGATGTTAGTGTTGTCAATGCTGTGGATTCTGTCTATCTGTCTTCTTTCTTGGTACTAAAGAACACAGATAGCCAGGAGGGTCAAGGGGATTCACGTCGAGGGAACAGGGGGAAAGTTCAGGGTTTCAATCCCCTAAAGAGTTCTGGGTTGATCGAGAGCATTGTTGCGAAATATTTAATTGCCAACTGGCCATGCTGCCACCCGCTCATACAGTCAGTGCAGAAAGTTTAGCCTCACTTCGTTTTTTGGGGTTGACAAAACATTCCTGAAACTTTGTAACTGTAATTTTTAATACTGATAACTAAACATGCAAATGAATGTTTTTAACCAAAAACACATTGTTTTAATGGTGCAATCAGTTTTTACAAAAAAGCACTTACCATAATTTTTGGTTATAATACGCACTCGTGTATAATGAGCATCTAAGTTTTTGTGAAATTTTGGAAAAATTTCCATATAAAATACGCATCTTTGTATTATACGCAATTTATATACCTAAGATAATAAATACCGAAAATGTCGCTAGGGGTGTTGTTTCTGTGCTCCGGTACCTTGTTTGCCTGTGGAACTTTTATTTATTTATTTATTTATTTTTTTGGTTTAGCGAAGCTTTTGGAAAAGATAGGAGGATAATTTATTTGAATGGTTGGTTAGGTATTTCTAGAATGGATGACAGATAAGTAAACTTGATTCAGTTTTTATTACTGTAACTGATACTTTGACTATGAAAAAATTGCTTACTCGTTTTTAGGCCTAACGATAATGGAGTACAGAATGTTATTTTACTAAGGTTGCTATCTGATAGAACCGTATTGATAGACTGAAGCAGTTATAATTATTTGTTCCGTCTTGTTTAATTTTAATGGCGGCTTCTAATTGTTATAGATGTAAAAAATATGTTAAAGTAGAAGAGAGAATTGCCTGTGTTGGATCTTGTCGGAGAGTCAGCCATCGCTCTTGTCTCGATAATGGAGATTCAGATTTAACTTTTCCTGATAATCTGAGTTATTGTGGCAATTGCCATATTTCTATTTCACTGGATAGTTCAGTGTTGATACACGAGGCAGTAAATGAAGACAATAATCAGGATAATTTATTAAATAATACTGATAATATTCTAGGAAAATTGAATCAGTCCCTTGATGATAAACTTAACCCGATTTTACAATATATTCCAATCTTGGATAAATTAGTAAAAGAAATGAAAGAAGCAGCTAATAAAATTAATGATCTTACTGAAAGAATGAAATCATTGGAACTGCAAAAGGTTTCCTGGGAAAATGAAATCTCTTCACTACATAAGAATGTTAGTTGTTTGGAGAAACGTTGTACTAAAGCTGAACAGTATTCTTTTAATTATAATCTGATATTTAGAAATATACCTGAATCCTCTCAAGAAAATTGTATAGAATTGGCTGCTGAATTTCTAAAAGTAATCTTTCCTACATCCACTGCCGGAGATCTGAATGGAGCACATAGAATAGGGAAAGATAGAGGTCGTGATTCTCCGAGACCCTTGCTTGTTAAATTTGTAAAAAAAGAATTAATCAATCTTCTGTTTAAAGATAAAAGGAAACATATTGAGACTTTATCGGATTGGTTATCAGTAAAATTTGATAAAAACCAGAAAATGTTTTTTCATGAGCACCTCTGTCCAGCCAGATTGGAATTGTTTTATAGAGTCAAACAATACAGAACCGAAGGACATTTTGATTTTTCATGGACTCGTACAGGTAGAATCTACATAAGACGTGACCCTTCAACCCAAGCTAAGGAGATTACTTCTTTCAAGGATTTAAATCAATTAATTAAATGTTAGTTAGTCATTCACCTGAGGTTGGAGGTTTGCGTCTAGTAGATAAATTCCAGCTTGTTTTTGTTAATATACGTGGAGTCCTCTCAAATATGGATTGGTTTTTGACTCAATTGAACTCTAGCTCTTTTCCAGAAATTATCTTTTAGAAACTTGGCTTTCACCCCTAATAATGCCTCCCCCACTAAAAGGTTATCAAGTATTCTGTTTGTCGTCAAGACCAAAAAGGAGGGGGTATTATATGTTATGTAAAGGATTCTATTCAAGTTTTGGAAGTGTCTGAGGCTACCTTTTGTGAAGAAGATTTGGAGTTATTGACTTTAGTTCTAAATTCCAAATTCACATTATTTGTTCTTTACCGTCCACCATCCGGTAATGCACAGAATGCCTTTTTAAAAATGGAATTGGTTTTGGAAAAATTTACAATCCCACCATTTAAGAATAATATTATCTGTAAAGATTTTAATTTAAATCTTCTTTCCCCTACATCATCTAATGATTTATTATTCTTTACCCTTCTTAGCTCATTTGGTTTTGAATCGGAAGATGTTGGTCCGACCAGGATTGATCCAGTTTATGGAACTTTTTCTGTTTTGGATTATGTTTGGGTTAGAGGTCTGTCATTTAGACTTTCTAAAGGAGATGTTATTATCTCGGATCATTTCCCCCTTTTTCTTTTCTTAAACGCTTCTATGTTTTCTCAAAACCCTAACCAAGAGCTGCGTAAACAAAATCTTATATCCCCTAATCGATTAGTGATGTTAGAAACTTTTTTTGCTTTAACAGATTGGCAGAGTGTTTTTCAAAATATTGACACGGTAAATGAAGGGTGCTTGAGATTTATTAATCATATTCGAATGGGTTTAAACAGATACTCTCCAACCGTATGTAACTCTTCTGCTGGTTATAAATGTATTAGGAACCCTTGGTTAACTAATCAACTATTGCGGCAAATAAAGAAGAAAGATAAATTATTTAAAATCTATATTGCTACAAAAAAGGATAGTGACTATGATAGATACAAAAAAGCTCGGAATGCTTTAAAGACCAGTATATCACGTCAAAAATACCAATATTTTAGTAATTTGTTTTGGTCCTTGAAAGATAATAAAAAGGAAACCTGGAAGGTGATTAAGAACTCAATTACGGTCTCTAAACTTTCGAAGATTTCTCCTTTTTCAGGATCAGAGAAGGTCTCAAAGGTACAGTTGGAAGAATTTTTACACACACTATTACCACAAGTGGCTTACACAGTGGACCCAAGTGGGATTGTTCATGATGATTATGTTGTCCCTAGTTTTTTTGGTAATCCTTGCTCTCCATCTGAAGTTATAGGTTGTCTGAAAAAATATAGTTCAAGCTCCTCTTTTGCAGATCCGTTGGGAACCCCTCCGATGATGTGGTTATACTGTCGGAATTCATTAAACGAACCTATTTCATGGCTTTTCAATCCTTCAATTTCCACAGGAATATATCCAGAGATCTTAAAATCTGCATTTATTAATCCTCTCTATGAAGGAAAGGGTCTTACTAATTCTTTTGCAATTACAGACCAATTTCAGTGTTATCGGTCTTGGCTAAAGTTTTTGATGGTCTATTTTCAAGGAGACTAGCCAATTACCTGGAAAAATTTAATTTGTTAAGCCCTAACCAACATGGCTTTCGAGCTAAACATGGGGTAGATACTGCTACTGAAGCCCTATTAAATGAGACTGTTAATTCCCAATTAAAAAATTTCTTCTCAACTGTTTTCTTTTTAGATTTTAAGAAGGCGTTTGACTCTGTTACAAAAAGTATTTTAGTTAGAAAATTGATTCATCAATTTGGTATTCGAGGCGTGCCCCTGAATTGGATTTCATCGTTTTTGAGTGACCGAAGGTATACTTTATTTAATCATAACTTAGATTCGGCGAGTTTGGTTTCTAACCAAGGCCTCCCTCAAGGATCATCTCTTTCGCCAATTTTATTCTCTATGTTTATTAATGATTTTTGTAAGGTCATTTCGTGTAAAAGTTTTTTATATGCTGATGATATAGCTATTTTTATAGATGATATTTCTACCTTAGATTTATTGGAGAAAATGAGACTTGTTCTCCAACAGGTTGCGTCTTGGTCACAAATAAATGGAATTATGTTGAATATAGAAAAATCTAAATGGCTTCAATTTATACAGAGGAATAGGATTGGCATTTTAGATCCGTTTGCAGCGAAATATGGCGATGTTTCTTTGAAAAAAGTTGAATATTTTAAATATTTGGGGTTGTGGATCTCAGCGGATCTGGGATGGTCGAAACATATCCAGGAACTGGCTAAATGTTTGTCTCAACGAATTGGGATTCTATATCTAGTAAGATTTTTCCCCAGAGATATTCTGGTTTTGTTGTATTTTGCTTTAATACACTCTATGTTGTGCTTTGGAATTATATCTTTTGGGGACGAGGTAATATCACAGATTTGAATTTATTGCAGAGGTTGCAACGTAGAGCACTGAAAACGATTTTCCATCTTTCCAGTTCATCAGTTTATTTGGACATGATGATGAAGAATTATAAGATTCTCCCAATTATGGGAACTGTTATTAAACAAATTGCCCTGTATTTTTTAAAATCTAAACAAACTGACTGTATCCACCTGTTTTGCCGATTTCATACATTTTTCTTCTTATCTCACACGCAATAAACACTTACCTATAATACCTTTAGTTACAAAAAACTATGCGAGAATGCAAGTCAGATATACGGGACCAAAAGTTTGGTCATTTATTCCTCCGGAAATTCTGAATACTACTTCTGTTTTCTCGTTTAAAAAACGCTTAGGAATGTGGCTTATCTCGTTTACCCCTAGTGACCTCTCTTCTTGTTTTCTTTAATTTGTTTTTGTTTGTTTTTTTTATTTAATTTCCTTATTTTATGTTAAAATTTTTGTGGGTATTTTTTTTTAATTTTATGTTATAATACTTGATATGATGGGGGGCAGCTACCTGACAGGTTTTTACCTTTAGGCCACCCCTCATTTGTTTATATTTGGTATTTTAGTTTATGATGAGAAATGTTGCCTTTTTTATTTTACAACTAGCTCTGAAACTTTAAAAATTAATTAATTAAAAAAAAAAAAAAAAAAAAAAGATATGCAGTTCAGCAACAGGGAATGCTCCGCCATATTTGTTCAAACATGCAGTGCATTATGGTTGTATGTTCTTAAAAGCTTTAGACTTTTTATATTTCCATAAAATGAAGAAATGTGAATTTTTCAAAATTAATTATCATAAAACAACGTTTATCCATTACATATAAAATTATATTAAATCAGAAATAAATTTATTTAAAGTCCTTCAAAATCAGAAACATCTGTGTCTAAGCAAAATAATTTAATCATTTCAGTAAGCAGTTCATTGTTAGGCCTAATTACAGTTTCTTTCTTGACTTTGATTCTCCTGAAATGAATCATCTATAAATGGGGTAATTCCTGCTTTCACAAAAAAATTTCATGTTGTATTTTCTAGAATTGTCTGCCATGCAAAATATATTCATTTGGTTGAGTGATTTGCCTTAATTTTTGAACTTTATTGTTACAGACTTCATGCGAAATAATGGTTGCTAAACCATGTGCTCCAACGATATGAAATGAGTAGAT
>JAHWFO010036074.1:36566-64017 GCA_023313115.1 Rhysida immarginata | reverse complement strand
GAAGATGTCATCAGCGTTGGTGATTAGGCTATTATATATTATGAAATGACTATATTATGAAATGACTATTTATATATTATTTCATAATATATAATAGCCTAATCACCAACGCTGATGACATCTTCGCAACATTTAATAATGCCCACCAAGCCATTACTAGTGACCAGGTTGTGCTATTTCCCACCCAACTGAGCTAGTTTCAAGCCCTGTTGGCGGGGAAAAAAACAGCTTGGGCTATTGGCTATTTTTTGGGCTACAAGACTTGACACAATTCTCGTAAAGTTCGAAGTAGGCTAACTACTCTGTTCAGGGAGGTAACAATTCGCGCTTGCGCAGTTAATAAGAAATAGTTCTCTGCAAAGAATGGTTGTGATTGGTCGAAATGTGATGTCACGTCAATTTAAAAGCGAATGAAACCCGTGGAGACTCATTTCGATTTAGTTTTCTCCTGACCGCATTATCAGCCTGCGCATTATCATTAGCAGTTTAGTCAGTACAGCCTCCTGCCTGCAAGATCTATCCTGCCTCTAAGATGGAAAAATGGATGGAATACACGAAATGATATCGTAGCAAATAGGAAGAGGATCCTATTTTGAAAGGTTAGTTGCAAATCTATTTCCAATTTTCTGCTGCTAGATTTCTGTTAACAAGGGGTACCTGTATATATGATGGGCGATGTTAAAATAGGTATCGAAATACATATTGGCCCATTCGCCTCAAAGAAATCGAAATACGTATTCGCCCATTAAAACGTTTGTGGACAAGAGGTTCGTCTTTTTTGCATCATGTCTTTATCCACAGTATATTCCCACTTCTCATCATTTGCTTCTCAGGCTCTATCACCACGGGATTTCAGTAGGTTCGTGTCTTTAAATCTTAAAGTTAAGTTGATTAAGGCTGACATTTCCTTTTTACTAAATTGCAAGCATTTTAAGCTTTTCTCCAACTTTGTGTTAAGACTGAATTTTAGAACCCTGTCGGTTTGGGATACTTGTCGCTTATGAGTTACATTTGTTAATTAGTAACAACACCCCCGCAGAACTTTGGGATTCTTTTTCTAACTATACTTTCGCTATTAACCAACATTTATTTGAGAGGAAAACGAAAAAATTGGAGAATAAATTCCATCTAATTTTGTCCAAACAAAGGAAAATGGTCCCCCCTCCACCTTCCTCGTTTTTACATCAATACGTTATCAACAAAACGGATCTTGAGTTCAAGGAAGAGGAACTCGACCTCCTGTCGAAAGGTTTGAAATTTTCTATTTGTCAGGGGAGTTTTGACTTAGAAAATATTATTTGTGATATAGAAAGCGGTATTAAATTCATGCCTCAGGTGAGAAGACAAGCAATTAGGACCGCTTGCGCATAACAGCTAAAGAAAAATTCTACTAATGCCATTATAGATCGTAAGAACTTAGCTGCACTCAAGTCTCTTAGAAACAAAGACTGTTTTTATTTAAAATCGGATAAGGGGAACTCTATAGTCATCCTACGTCAAACCTATTATTTCACTAGTCTCTCCCAACTCCTAGCTGACAGCCCTTACACTAAGATCCAAAAGGACCCCCTACCAAAGTTGGTCAGACGTGTTAAGGCTGCTTTAAAATCGTGTAAGAACTTGATCAATCCCCCCTGGCGCGTCGTTTATCTATCTCTAACCCTGTCATTCCCAAGTTGTACGCGCTTCCCAAGATACACAAACCGGGAAACCAGTTCCGCCCTATTATCTCGAACATTTCCGCACCAACATATGAATTAGCTAAGTTTCTAGCGGGTTTTTTAGGACAGTTGGACATTGACCCGTTGAACCTTTCGGTCAAAAATAGTGTAGACCTTGTGGATAAATTGAAGAACGTTAACGTTTCTGATAGTTGCATTTTGGTTTCCTTCAACGTCACCTCGTTATTTCCAAACTTGCCAATTCAAGATACTCTTCAGTTGTTGCATTCTGTCCTGACAGACAACAAGATCGAAAATACGGTGATTTCGGAAATAACTAGGCTTTGTAAACTCTGCGTTAACAACAATTATTTCCAGTTTAAAGGTGAATTTTACCACGTCTGCAGGAACTCCTATGGGGAGTTGCTTAAGCCCGATACTGTCGGAAATTTTTATGAGGAAGTTTGAGGCAAAACTTACTTCCTCCGGTTCATACTTCCCCGAGGTGTGGTATCGATACGTAGATGATGTTTTAGCGATCATCGATACTAACAAGGTTGATCTACAGGTTTTCCTGGATTACCTCAGTAGTCACTACCCGACTATTCAGTTTACCGTGGAAAGGGAGAAGGAGGGCATGCTTCCTTTCCTCGATTTGAAAATCATACGGACTGGCAGTATGTTGGAATTCGATATTTATCGGAAGCCTACACACACGAACGTGTATATACACAAGTCTTCCAACCATTGCTGGAGCCAAAAATTGGCCTCTTTCATCTTTCTAGTGGATAGAGCTTTAAACATTCCCTTGTCTAAGGGTAGGTTTGACGCCGAAATCGCACGCATCCAAAATATAGCAGTCGTCAATGGCTACAGTTCTGAATTGGTTCAAGATCTGGTCAGTAGTAGAAGTTTTGTGAAATTAGTTAGAGATTCCACAAAACTCAGCAGCAACGAGGATGCGAAATTCAGATTGCCCATTTCCTATAATAACGGACTCAACATCAAATTACAGGCAATCTTTAAGGAAGAACAGCTGTCCATAGCATACAAAAATCAGAATACTCTTAAGAACCTTCTCGGAAAGGTAGATGGCCTCTTAATTTTCCCACTTAAATTTTATTAAATTAATATATATTTATTATTGTTAACAGTAATCACCTATAAAAAATGTTGGATATTTATAAATATCACTAAATAAAATAATGAAACTAACTTATACTACGTCCAACAAGAGAAAAACAGGGTGTGTTTCCGGTCTGATATCGACTACTCACTCATCCGCAATGCTTTGTGGGATCTCTCCTTCAGCGGCTGCACAAGTCAATTTGTAATGGCGACGCCCGTGCAACAACTCTTCAGCCAAACAAGGAAAAACTATTCACAGCCAGGCTAGGGAGATTTGTGTGGAACGTATTTTGCTACTTTAAAGGAAAATAGTGTTTTAAAAGCTCATCTGCAAGTTTCCAAGGCAACGCAAGTTTCTTTTTCTTGCGTTCGAACAATTGTTCAAGAAGGAAACGAAGCGTCTTCATGCGAAGCTACCACCCCCTCTCCTCACTTTTCGACTCCTGGAAAGAAAAGGCCCAGGGAATCTCGAACAACGATATATATAAAATTGAGTTAAAAGATAATTTTATGACGTGTACAATATTTTTAATTATAATTAAAGCAAAGCAACTGAATAATATTAAAGCTTCTGCTGTAATATTATAAAGCGCTTCTTCAATGAGACATGAGACAGAAGTGATTAAGCGCATGAGGCCCCCTTTCTCTGATTGGCTAATCTGAAACTTCCTGTGACACACCCTGTTTTTCTCTTGTTGGATGAACTATAGAAGTTAGAAACACTGCTCACTTCGCATGCCGCCATTTTGAATAAATTAACGAACATCTAAACGGAAGGAAAGCCTGTGCCCTGAAAATTCATACATTGTTACATCATAAAAAGGTATTGTTAATCGTATTTCTACCAATAATAAGCCCTAAATTATGACTACCTATGGCCATGTAACAATGTATAAATTTTCAGGGGATAGGCTTTCTCTCTAGGAATGTTGTCAGAGACTATCAATAAGCCATTCTTCCTCTTCCCTGCAATGGAACTTTATAAATGTTTTTCACTTTTCTGTAATGAACTTATGATGTTTTCCACTTTTTATGACCTGAAAAGCAATGACTGGCAATAGAAATAGTAAAATAAAGAGGCCCCCCCCCCTTTCTTTTTTCTGTATATTCTTGCCTATTTTATTTCTTGCGACAAGTCAAAAATGGGGACCGCATTATATAAGAGAATAAAATTTTTACTATTTTTTTTGGCTCTAAAAATGGAATCGCATTATACAAGATGCACATTATAGTAGAATAAATACGGTAATATCCTTAGTTAAGAGAAGTTATGCAGGGCGATTCAGTCAATTACGCACGGTTCTAATGGTTTATTATTCAGGAGCTAATAAACATACGAATGTCATGTAGATCTTACAATACACATTACAATTTCACACCTCATGAAGAACATGCTCGATGTGTGTTCCATTCATCTGTACCATACGACAAAGCCTGAGAGTGAAATTTTGCAGCACTGCGCCTCGCATTTCATTGTCAACCAGTGCACAAGATTCGGTGATTGGCTGACGGAACTTTTCCACGATGCGAGGGCATGTACTGAACATCTTCTCCTTAAGGAACCCCCACAGAAAGAAGTCACAGGTTAAGGTCAGGTCTAGTCGGCGGCCAGCTGAATCCATCATTGAAGAGGTTTGGGGAACGGTTGGAGATGACCTTGTTGTCAAATTGACGGGTCAATTGCTGCAGAACATGAATTTTATAAGAAAACATCTGCAGATCTTTATGCAGTATTCTCCATACTGTCGTGTAGGGTATGTTAGTCTTCATAGACAGTCTGCAGACCGATTTTCTCAGTGACTACACTCGCATGAAACTGCTCCACATCCTGCGGTATGCAAGCACGAAGCTTTCTGCGTCCAGTGGATTGAAATTGCTTCACGAATGTTCTTATCGCGCTGATGGGCGGTGCTTTCTTCATTTTAAACACTTTGAAACATTCTCTTCACTTTCACAATTGATTTCAGTTCGAAAAACCATTCCACTAAGAGTGTTTTCTGATCAATGCTTGAGATAGGTGCCATCTCGGAATGACGTATTCATACACAGTGTAACCACCTGTTCTGTGAAATTCCAATTTGTAATGTGTATTACAAGATCTATATGACATTCCTATGTTTACTAGTTCCTGAGTGATAAACCATTAGAATCGTACGTAATTGACTGAGTCACCCTGTAGAAAGAAATTAGTGCAATATTTATTGTTTCAAATGCAAGCAGGCAAAGAAATCACAAACATGAAATGGAATATCTTGCAAGCGATGGGATATCTGTCAATATCTTAGTCTGAACTGCAACCTATAGCAATCCGAAATTGCTTTAAGAAAGCTGGCTTTTCATTTTCTGAACCTGACTCAGAATGTGAGGAAGTTAGCAGTAGTCATGAACATCAGACTGAGCTAGGTGATGATGATTGCAGAGAGCTAAGCAACTGGATGAACATTTCACAATTAACATTTGAGGACTTTGTCACAGCAGACAACTTGCTAACGTGCCACGATGTTCAGGGAGCATCCGAACCTTTTGCAGAAGTTTTGGAAGATGAAAGATTCATAGTGATGATGGCAACGATGCTGAAGATGTTGAATAATACAACCCTAAAAGGAATAACTCTTCCAAGCGTTAGATACGGTTGAACATTACATTAAATCTACAAATGATTAGGTAGAAAACATGGTGTTTTTCAGAAAGCTGGGAAGTTTCCACATGACAAGCTTTAAACCAGTAATGAAACAAACCACTATTTCTGAATACTTCAACTGAGATGTATAAAGAGAAATAACAGGACTAAATTAAGCGACGTGTTTCAGTGTTACACGATCATCACTGGCTAAACAGCTACAAAACTGTGGCCGACAATACATTGAATATATATCCAACAGGTTTGGTGTATCTACCAATCAGATAATTAAATTAGTGACACAATGGAGGCCCGTCAAAACAGCTACCACAGCCAACATAATTCCTTATGATTCTAACCACCCAAATCAGCATAAGACAGCTGCCATCAGATATGCTTCAAATGCGCCCTAACGTACCCAATAACTAAAACAGCACAAGACAAAGAGATAAATAGAACCTTTGAGTTGGTACGGATGAATGCTTTCCCAAACCATATTACTAGATCGATACTTGACAACGTGAAACGATCTATGAGATTGCAACCAACCACCAAACCAAATGAGAGGACGAACTTCGCCACGTTCACTTTTGTAAATCCCAAAGTATACAACATTACCAAGATTTTTCATGGATTAGGACTCGCATCGCATACCGGACCAAAGACAAAAGCCTATTTTTGTTGAATCCCAGAGAGCCCAAGGAGAAGAATGAAGACTACAAAGAAAGTGGAGTCTACAAATTGACTTGACTTGCCTTGACTGTGGGGCCTATTACATAGGATCAACAAAACGCTCGTTTATGTTAAGATTCAAGGAACATAGGTATTCACGGATCAACACGGACAAGAAGTTTGCTTATGGAAACCACCTTGTCAAAAACAGACTCCGATTACTTCTAATCAGTGAATGCATGACTGTCCTGTGGAAAATGAAGAAACATGATAAGATTTTAATACAAGAAGAATTAGAAATCAGGAAGCATCATTTAGAAGGTAAGAAGAACCGATTAAACAATCAAATCTATTTTGACAAAGACCCCATTCTTGAAGTAATAAGCGATCTATAAGATTTGACGTCACTACGCCCTAAATTTAATCCTCTATTAGGTTCGCATCGGTAGAGAAAAAAGCAAGGGGGGGGGGGAGGCTCACTGTATCAATGATCGAGATTGGCAGGCGTCCATTGTGTCACTAATTTAATTATCTGATTGGTAGATGCACCGAACCTGTTGGGTATATATTCAATGTATTGTCATAGTTTTGTAGCTCTTTAGCCCGTGATGATAGTGTAACACTGAAACGCGTCGGCAATAAGATAGTTACCGTATCGCTTAATTTAGTCCTGTTATTTTTCTTTATACATCTTAGTGTGCGATACTAGACAGCATGGATATTATCACTTTAAATGAGTTTTGGTGATTAGAAACGTGGAAATTTTGTTGAAAACAAATTCAATGTTTGAAAAACTACTGCAGTTATTGTTAAAACAGTGTAAATTATACTTTTCGTTTATATGTGCAATATACTGTGTAATAAACAGGTGGTGGCCTTACAGTATAACAGAGGGACATCAGGCCACCTGTAAGGCCACCACCTGTTTAGTTAATAGGAACAGTATTATGATCCATCCTTCCACCGATACTGTGTAATACTGAAATACGTAATTTTATTCTGTGAATGCTGATACATTTGTACATGTACTGTACTGCAATTAAAATGCAGTTTAATAAAGAAAATTTTTACCTCCACATAGTAAACCTCCATATAACAGAGTCCCAAAATTCCGGTCCCTTGAGTTTCATTATATAGAGGTTTTACTGTACCATCTTTTGTTTGGTCGATGCAAGTGCTCATTTGAGCAGTCTTTGCAATATATGAATATACCACATAAACCTTTTGGAGTTTCTTTATAACATGCTGAAAATGATACATGATTATGTTCTTATGTTTAAAAGTAATTAAATATTATTGTGGTACAAATCTTTTATGGACATCTTGAATATCATCTTCCCTTCAACGTGAAAACTTCTATTTATTTGCATTTTCTGAATCCTTCTATTAATTTGCATTTTCTGAATCCAATAAGTGCCCCTTTATTTTTTTCTGGTGGAATAACAGGACAAAGACAGAGTTAATACCTTTAAACTGGGTTTCTGGGCACCCTGAATTATAAATTTCAGAAATATAAGTACAAATGTCAAATCCCTTTATTACAAATTTTGTGGGACCCAAAATTTTGTTCGTAATATCTGAGAGTGAAAAGAAACCTTGATGATACAGTGTTATGAATCAAGCCTCAGATTGTTAAAAATTATCATTCATGTCTTCAAAAAATACTTTGTTATTAAAGTTTATTTACATCGGAGAATATAAATAAAATTCTGTCCATTCTATTCAATCATTCAATATCCACTGGTAAATATCCGGTGTCTTGGAAAAGTCTTCCCGGTAGTTCCTGTCCCGAAGGTTAAAAATCCATCCTTATTAAAACACTATCGTCCCATAACTATTCTCTGCTTTCCTGCTAAATTACTAGAAAGCTTCATAGCGAAATATTTTCACGCCCACTTCACTAGCTTTAATATGGATAATCAACCTTAACTAATCTCGCTCGTCTAGCAATTAATATTGCTGATCCCACAGAATCTTCTTCCCAATTGGATGTATTTATGCTGATGTCAGTAAAGCCTTTGATTATGTAGTTAACTAATATCAAAGCTTGACTGCCTGGGTGTAAATACGTTGGTAAATATCCTGGTTGAGGTCTATGTTCTCTAACAGATGCTTTTATCTTTCTGACTCGCAGACATATATCCTCGGCAGAATTGGTAGTGGAGTACCTCAGGGATCACCTCTTGGACCCATTTTGTTTAACTTTTACATGACTGATTTAGGTCAATATTTTACAAATGATTCTACCTCATATCTGCTCTATGCTGATGATTTGAAGATTTACTCCAAAATTAGTAGTTTACCTCATGCTCTGAGTCTTCAGGAGAAAATCATTAAAGGACAAGTACCACTTAAAAACTAATTTTTGTCTAAATAATCTAGAGAGAAAATAAATTAATGTAGTAATATTAAAAATTGCCAAAAATCTCTCTAAATATACAGTATGTCCCAAACTTTACTGTCATTACGCACATAAAAGTTCCTAAAAATCGGTTGATTTGTAACTATCAGTTCCAAACTTACGGAACTAACATGACTTACTGTATTGTATTAGCCTGTAAAATTGTAAATAATTATGATTTAAACATTGAACTTGATTCAAACTAAAAGTTTACATATCTGTCTAAAAATTAAAGAATTTGTTTCAAAAGTTTGGGATATTTTCGTTTAAATGGTCGGGAAAAATTTAAAAAAATAATAAAATTTTATGCAAAATGGGTCAAACCCAAATTAGAAAATAGGGAATGGTGGGGAAATTTTCTAGATTGCAGCAAATAATTGCAAACGTCTCAAAATGGGAAAGACAAGTTTCTGAAAAGGACAGAAATGAAATTATTTTTTGGCATTCGAAAGGACTTAAACAAGTTGAAATTGCAAGGAAAGTCAACAGAGGACACAATATCATCAGCAGAATTATAAAAAGATGGCGAGAAACGAAAACTGTTTATGTCAAACCTCGCCATGGACGTCCAAAGGTGCTCAACAATCGCGATTTGAGAAAGTTAGAAGCCATTGTAGCGAATGACAGTTGAGCTAAAATAAGGCAAGTTGCCTCGGCACTATCAGGGACCATAGGCAAATATGTATCCCATTCGATTAAAGAACAGAAGACTAGCAGACATGGATATCAAATCATGCATCACATCGAAAAAGCAGATTCTAGCAACCTAAGAAGAAAAAAGTCTCGAAAGGGCGAAAAAACACTTGTACTGGAGACCGTTAATGTGGAGCAAAGTTTTGTTCAGTGACGAGTCCCTGTTTTGCCTAGATTTGAATACCAGAAATAGAGTGTGGAGATCCCGTAACCAAGCAGCTCAACAATCCTGTGTGAATCGTCAAGCAAAGAACCCAGTCAAGATCATCGTTTGGGGATGTTGAGGAAGTAAAGATGTAGGAGAACTTTGTATCATCAATTCAAAAGTTAATTTCTGTGTTTATTTGAATTGTTGGAAAGTTATTTGATTCCAAACGCTGAACCTCTCTTTCCAGATGATGATGTTATTTACCGTCATGATGGCGCACCAGCTCATAGGTCGAAGAACTAAAGCATATATTCAAGAAAAGGACATTTGTGTTATTGAGTGGCCGGGTAATTCCCAGATTTAAACCCAATTGAGAACATGTGGGCGATAATTAGGGTTCATGTGAGAAAATTATGTCCCAGGACGAAGTCGGACTTGATTCAATGTAGACAAGAAGTATGGACTAAAATTGATGCAGATTTTTTGTGATAATTTTGAGTATGCATAAGTGTTGTGAGCAGTAATTCATGCTATAGCAGAATTAACACAATGGTGAGGGAAAAAAAATCCCAAACTTTTGAAACAAATTTTTTGTTTTTGAGACAAATGTATGACATGTAGATTTCAATAAATTCTTTTGTTTAAAAAGTACACCCATACCTCGTTATACGTACGCTCGTTGTACGTACTTTTCGATTTACGTACTTTTCAAATTATGGCACGAATTCGTTATACGTACCCGATATTTCGTCACACGAGATTAAATAGAGAGTAGAGTGGAAATACACTGATCATTAGCGCCAGCACTATGACCTCGTCAAGTATGTCGTCATTATTTCCACTCTAATAAATTAATTTAGGCTATATATTTTCGATTTTTGTTTCATGTGTATTATTATATTTATGAAAAAATAAAAATAATAAACTAAAGATTATAAAAAATAAATACTAACTTTGCTGTATTATTTCATAAAAAAACACTGAAACAGATTCAATTTACTTTGTGTATATTTTGTATCAAAATCATTGATGTGCATTGTCAAAGCGTTATCACGAAAATCATTGATGCGCATTATGAAAGCGTTATCACGGAAATTTATTTTTAAAAAAGTACAGTAGTAACCTCTGATGAGAGCTACATAATAAAACGTTTCACGTTTTTCCATTGCCTCGACTTTTTTACTGACCCTGAAAAGTACGTATTCGTTATACGGATATTCGAGTTACGTACCAAGTTTTTGGAACCAATCAGTACGTATAACGAGGTATAGGTGTACTTACTAAAAATTTTGTTAGTTAATGCACTGAATGTAGTTATATTAATATCTCAAAAATAAAAATTATTTCCTAAAAACATATCGTGTATTGGCACCAATCACGGATGCCCAGCAATAAAGTTTGGGATATCCCAAACTTTTGTGACGCACTGTATAAAAACTCAGTTTATACAGGGTGTTTCAAAATTATGTACAATAAATTTAGTGACATATTCTTCAGGTCAAAAGAAGACGAAAATGTTCTATAGCACTTTGTCTGGAAACGATTTGTTTGCGAGTAATCCAATATCATACAGTACGGAAGCACGGTAGTTAGCGGACGATATTTTAGCAGTTCCAGCGTTTCGACCCAACACTAGGTTGACTGGTTTGTTCCATTTAAACCTACTTTAGGGTTGTTCCATTAGTTGTGTACGGTTGTTTCCATTATTGTAGTTTCACTACTGTACATCCACTAGGAATATCAATTTCAGAACGTTTGCGTGCTTTGACATACGCATTACGATTTACGTAAAAAAAAGTCATGTACACGTATTCCAGTGCAGAATACACTGACATGCACCTAATGTATGGTCTTGCGGACTGAAATGCTGTGGAAGCAAGAAGAATGCTTTCCGAATAGACGTTTGCCAAATAACCGAACATTTGTATCTGTCGACAGACATTTGAGGGACCGTGGTTCCTTTGGCCGTCAAACAGGACAAGGGCGGCCTGTAGCACATTCTCCGGATGAGGAGGATGTGATAATTGACATTATACATGATGAACCACAGACAAGCACCCGTCGTATTTCTTCCATGGTACACATTCCGCACTCATCTGTTTGACGCATTCTTCACCGTCAGCTTTTGCATCCATACCACCTGCAACTGGTTCAGGCACTGAACCCAACGGACTATCCACACCGACAACGATTTTGCCAATGGATACAACGTCGTCATGCTGCAGACCCTAGTTGTCTCAGCCAGATACTTTTCACGGACGAAGCAACCTTCACCCGGACAGGAATCGTAAATTCTCACAACCAGCACCATTGGGCAGATGCTAACCCGCATGTTACCAGAGCTCGAGCGCATCAAGAGCCTTTCTCCGTTAACATTTGCTGTGGAATTGTCGGAAATAACTTAATTGGCCCTTATGTGTTGCCACCGAGATTGACTGGGCGAACGTATCTTTTGTTTCTGCAGAATGCATTGCCAGAATTACTGGAAGATGTTCCTCTTTTGATAAGATCTAACATGTGTTCATGCATGATGGCACTCCAGCACATTTCAGCCATGTTGTGCGAGCACAGCTTAATGCTGCATACACGAATCGGTGGATAGGTCGAGGTGGACCGGTAGCCTGGCCTGCAAGATCACTCGACCTTAATCCCTTGGACTTTTTTCTGTGGGGTCATGTGAAAACGATCGTCTACAGCACAGAAGTTCCTAACATTATGGATCTGCGACAACGAATTGAAAATGCATGCCAAACCGTTCGTAATGCTGGCGACTAACTCTTCCATGACATCAGACGGTCGCTCATGCAACGAGCCGAAGTGTGCGTGCGAGCTGGTGGCGGGCACTTTAAACAATTCCTGTAATTTGGAGCCACGGGTTTAGTTGGCTGTATCGCGTAAATAAATCGTTTCCAGACAAAGTGCTATAGAACATTTTCGTCTTCTTTTGACCTGAAGAATGTCACTAAATTTATTGTACATAATTTTGAAACACCCTGTATATGTATTTCGTAAAATTCGTCGCGCTCCATTTTAAATCCCCGTGACGTCATCAGCCTGCCGAAATGAGAGCTGTAGCTTCTTTTAGTATTGTAGGAGGTATACGATATGGGTAAGTGCGTCTCGGATAGCAGTTCTGAATTCTCTTCAAGCGACAAAAATTTCGATGGAGATTTTCAAAACTATGAATTATTTGAAAATCGTGAAATTAGACCATACCAATTGGAGTTGCTAATAAAATGATCTGCCAGTTGAACTTCTAGGCAATTACCATGATAGGGAAAACGCCCCTCCCACATCGCCTAATATTCATAATTTCTATGATTTTTAGACAGTTATTTCATTTTTATTATTTAGAGCATATTTATATTTATTCCTACTTAATTTTTATTGATTCGTCATTTATTCTTATTTAGTTTTCTTTATCTGTTTATCAATAAAATTTGAATTTCCTTACAAAAAAAGTCTTTGATTAATTTTTCAGTAATAAAGCATTTTTGATTCTGTTTCTTAAATATACAATTTGGGATTTTTCGTACGAAAATAAAAAAAAAAAAAAAAAAAGAAACACGTAAAAGAAATAATTAAAGTGGCAATTTCATGTTTGCTCATGATTATTTTTTGTTTTCGTCAAACAAGTTGCGCGGTGCGCACGAAACAGACTTTTCATTTTTACGAAACGAAAATCTGTTTCCCTTGCAGCATTCTTCCAGTTTATTCGAAAGTTAGTTTTCAACATTTTAGAATAGACATTTTATCAACACTTTGCTTAAGCTACTGCAGTAGGTAATTCCTGTTTATTCAATAGGGTCATTTGTGCTGTCGAAATGCATTGTACATTGTACGTTCAAGCTGTTTCTTCGAGGGAGCTAGAGTATGTTCGGCGCCCATTATGAATCGGGGAGTTGATGCGCAGATAAATGCGCACTAGTTTCGTCATACGCAAATTGCACACGAAACTCCCTACGAAAATCTTGAAAATTCCGTTACATAAGTGGATAAACAAAAATGAAAATTTTTTAAATATCGTATTAATTTTTCGTTTTCGTACCTTTTAAATAACAGGCAGTATTTTCATTTATTTATTTGGATTATAATATAGCGAGTTTTGAATATAGATACAACATTTTTTTTGCTTTTTTTTTTTGCCTGAACAATTACACATATCGGATAAAAGTGGTGGTTTTGAATAGTTTCTTATCCTATTTCTTCTTTGGTTAACAATTGATCGACCTCGTATTCACTACTTTCAAAATGAAGAGAGCAGACCCTGTTGCTTTTGCCTGGATTCCATTTATCTGTCTGACAAAAATCTATCCATTGCTTTTTTTCTTACTTCTTGAGTAGAAAAGGATGAAGCATAATTGTTACACGCAAATACCAAACGAAGTTTATAAGGCAAATCGATGTCAGATATTCGTGAGCAAGGTTTCCAAATTCATTCAATTTCATTTATATAACGTCTCCTTAGTCATGAATTTACTAACCTAAGCTACACACATTTTAATAAACATTCTTTTACACAGAGGTCATTAAATGAATTAAATGGCCAAGGTAATATTTAGAAACTCTTTCTTGTAAGTTTACTTAAAAAAATCATGCTGTTGAAGATTACAAGCAATTAGATTAGCTCTCTTACGTCTCTCTATTGAATTCTTCAGCAGGCTGATGACGTCACAGCGCCAGCCTGCTAGGCATAATCATGGCAGATTTTTCGCTCACTGTCGTATTTTGCCGTTTTCATCGCAGATTTTTAAGGAATATGACGATTTTTATAGAAAACTATTAACGAAAGTGTACTATAAACATCATGAACTAACAAAATTTAAATTAAAAAGATTATGTGATTTTTAGTGGTACTTGTCCTTTAAGGTTCATCAATGGCCTTGAAAAAAACGGTCTCCAATTAAATGCAGATAAGTCTAGAATGATCAGATTCACAAGGACTAATTCAATTAAATATGGATATATATTCTACAAGGACTTCTACTACAATTTGTTCCTTATACAAAATATTTAGGCATTTTCTTCAATTGTAATGGTTCCCCTAAACATTATTGTGAACATCTACAGCTGGATATTACTAAAAAAAAAACAAAACTGGGTGTTTAAAGAGGTTATATTACATTTACAAAAACTCTTATGCAATTTATAAAATTTACCAAGCCGTAGTACAGTGGTAGACAAAACTTTAAGACCGCTGAATATTTTGTACAGAATGAAATAAATACAAGTGGGATCAAATAAAAAAGGTATTTTTTTTAATACATTGATAGGTCAAGAATCAACACAAAAAAATTTCAGCTAATTGCCTTTTATACTTTTGATATTAACATTCATCTGTTCTGAATGCTTAATTCGGTGGACATAACTATAAGACCCGGCACCTTTAATTTAATGGTAGAAGCCAATTTGCATGTTAAACTTTTTATGCTATTTAAGCAAAGCATTTTGCTAACATTACAACAGCAGATAAAATGCCATGACGTGAGAGACTCACAGACTTTGAAAAAGGAAGAATTATTGCATCTCATGAAAATGGACATTCGCAAAGATTCATTGCGGCAGCTCTAAACAGGTCAAATACTGTAGCCAATCGTATCTGCAAAAACAAGATAGTTATGGGAAGAAAAATCCAGGTGGACGACCATCAAAACTTTCTGCTTGTGACAAATGAAACATCATTTAGTCAGTAAAGGCAAAATCTACACCTAAGGAAATAATCTGTAATTTATAACTGCCAGTATCAACTAGAACTGTTCAACGGGTGCTTCACAAATCCGCTAACTTAAAGTACATCAAAAGAAAACAACACCCTCATCTTACACAATAGCATAAAGACAAGAGGATTGCGTGGGTTCAAAAATATCTTACTGATGCAAAGCTGTGGGACATTACGGTATTTAGTGATGAGAAGAAATTCAATTTAGATGGTCCGGATGGGATCGGCTATTATTGGCATAACATTAGAACGGAACCAGAATGGTTTTCAAAGCGTGCACAAGGTGGAGGGTCTGTAATGGTATGGGGAGCATTTGCTAAAGGAGGGAAATCAGAGCTTGCTTTCATGATTGGACGCCTGAATTCTGCTGGCTACCAGAAGTTGTTAGAGCAATACCTGCTTCCATGCGAATCAAACACTGCTACACACAGGTCACATTCTACAATGGACTTGTGTAGAAGGAACAAAATCGGTGTTATTGAGTGGCCCGCATAAGTCCTGACCTCAACCCCATAGAAAATATATGGGGGAATGATTGTACGGGATGTATACAAGGATGGCCGTCAATTGAACTGTCAGGATCTAAAACGAGCCATTCTCAGAAGCTGGAAGAAAATTCCACCAAATGTATTGGAAAATCTCACCAACTCCATGCATCAACGATTAATAGACGTTCTGTCTAACAAAGGTGGACTATAAACAAATAACTATATTGTCAGAGCAATTTAATACTTATTTTCTATGGCTGTTCTTGATCATGGTCTTAAAGTTATGTCCACTGAATTAAGCATTCAGAACGGATGAATGTTAATATCGTCAGAAGTATAAAAGGCAATTAGCTGAAATTTTTTGTGTTAATTCTGGACTTATCAATGTATTAAAAAATACCTTTTTTATTTGACCCCACTTATATTTATTTCATTCTGTACAAAATATTCAGCTACGGTCTTAAAGTTTTATACACTACTGTATTGCCAAGAATTTTATATAATTTTCCAATTTGGTTCACTGGTTTCTCAAACTATTATTACTTAAAAACTGCAAGAAAGCACGACTCCTTCATAAAATTTTGCTTATCAAATAACAAGACTGCTCATAAAAATAATGTATTGATGGATTATTCTCTGTTAACCTTAGATAACTTCGTATCAAAAACCTTAAATTTAACTTCTTAGATTAATTTTAAATAACAAAGTAATTGATCCTTTTCTACTGAATAGAATAGGTATACAAGACTACCGTCCTAATAGCTGCTTACCTGTTCAGTTAACCACACAAATCTATCACACTGGTAGCTGCAAGATTGACCATGTTTATATTTTAATCAAAAACTAGAGTGATCCCGTCAAAACTTGACGGTAAACAATCCATCTCCATTTTGTTTTCCCTGTAATGTTGTTTATTGTTATCGTCGTTAATTGTTTACGTAATTGTTGTTGATTTGATCAGCAATGGTAGCAAGGCTGTTGATTGTGACGCCATTGTGGAGAGGATTGTTTGGTTTGCCAGCGTAAGCATTTCCAATTGTAAATAAGCGCTAATTAATAATAATATTGAAGACGAAAACTAAATTTTACAAATCTACAGACTAAGAACCTTTCATTTAAGACCAAAATGAATATTAGAGATGCATTAGTTTTCATCAACGAACTGTCGAAAGAATCAGCCTTGCAACTTAAATATATAGATGTTGCTCAGATGACAATAGTCAGGTGACGTTTCAATCCGTCGCTAACGCTGGTTAAACGTGCAACAATAATGCAAAATTGTGTCAGTTTTATCCTATTATTACGCATGCACTTAAGGAATTTTGAATTGTAAATTAGCGTTTATTTATGGTAATAATGGACAGGAAAACTAAATTTGACAAATCTACAGACCAAGACCTTTCATTTAAGACCAAAATGAATTTTATAAATGCAGTAGTTTACATCAACGAACTGTCTAAAGAATCAGCCTTGCAACTTAAATATATAGATTACAATACTCAAGACCTTCACTCTTGTAACTTTACTGATATTTTTATGTAGCATTTAATCTATTATTTATATCTTTTAACCTCCTATTTGGTTCTTGATGTTTTAATTTTGCAATATTATATCACTGTTCAAATTATTTCTCCAATGATTGTAGATCGCATTTCTCCGATTTATATGCTTATTTATATTTATCCAATATCTTCATTATACGTTTTATTTACGAGGGGCGATTGATAAATAAGGTCTCCATGGCTGTAACTCATGTGTGGGCGGACGTTATCGTACTCCAGAAGAGGGTCCAAAGCTGCCATTCAATCATGGTGTCCACAACAACTCCGGAATTCCTCTCCGACGGGTTCACCCAACTAGTCACGCGTTGGCGCAATGCGTGGAAAGGGATGGGGACTATGTCAAAAAGTGAACAGCGCATTACATAGAGGACAAATGTGAGTATAAAGTACAAAAAGAATTTTGAAAATCCGTTAACAAATAAAAAAGTTACAGCCATGGAGACCTTATTTATCAATCGCCTCTCGTACTTTGTAATCTCTCCTGGGCTCTGCCTGTATGGGGACACTAACACCACTGTGTGGTTACTGGTGTTAAAGATACGAAGTCTGTTCAAAAAATAACTGAACTTTTTTTTTAATTTTTTTTTTTACCTTAATGTACAGCTCATTGGTCTTCATCTCCTTCAAAATACTCCCCCCCTCCACTATTCACACACTTGTTCCAGCGGTGTTTTCACTTCATTGACGATTTTTTCTTAATGTCATCCATGAAGTCGATTTTAATTTTGGAAACAAGGAAAAGTCGCAGGGAACTAAGTCTCGGGAGTAGGGAGGCTGGGGTAGGACAGTCATCTGATTTTTGGCACAACACTGGCAAGTTAACAAGGCTGATTGGGCTGGCACAACCATGAGGTGCAACCCTGAGTTGTCTTGCCACAACATTGGTCTTTTTTTGCAAATTTTTTCGCGCAATCTTTTTAAAACACCTTCGTAATATTGACGGTTAACTGTTTGACCTTGAGGCAAAAATTCAAAATGCACAACTCTCTTGAAATCGAAAAAAACAATCAGCATCACCTTGACAGAGGATCGAACCTGTCTTGCATTCTTCGGGCGTGGAGATCCTTTGCCAACCCACTGTGATGACTGGACTTTCGTCTCAATGTCGTTTCTGTGAATGTTTTCCCCAGTTTGACACAAAATTTCACGTTGCATTGTTCCTCTCGGGAATCTGACATTTTAGAAATCGCCACAAACACTGCAACACGTCACACTCAAATCGTTATAACTCGGAAACTAAACAAGATATTAACAATTCGAAAAACTTCTTTAAGCTGCCAACCGCTCCTCGCTATGACGTTTAGTAGGTCAAAGATCAAGTTTTGCTAGTGGGAAGGTCGAGTTTCGCAAGGTCAAGGGTAAGTTTCGTTTAAAATGGGTCAAAAGGTCGAGTTTCTGTAGGTCATGATCGAGTTTTGTTAGTACAAAGGTCGTGTTTCGCAAATTTCAGTTTCGTTTTCGAATTTCTGCTAAAAAAATACACGTTTTGCTGACTTTTTTTGTTCATAGATGTCGCTCAATTAAGATTACTTGATTTTTCAAGGGTTTTTTATGATGGTGTTTTCTTCTAAACTATTTCTTAATAAAAATAATTTTTAATGATGAATGAATTTTTTAAAATATATTAATTTTTGTATTAAATACTAATCATTAACAATTCCTTCATCAGTTGTCAACTTTTTTTTCTTTTTTTTTTTATTTAAATGTGGGCAGACATCAAGATTTATCTTTCAGGGGCTTTTTTTCTATGAAGAGGAGTCTTCCTCCCTTCATTTATTGTTCTAGTTTTCATCAAGGATTTGTGAAGATTTATAAAAAATGATAATACAATTAATTTTTTAACATTTGTGTTTATTCATTAGTTTAATAAAATAATTTTTAAATGATGATTCAATTTCTATTTACATTCAATATACAAAATATTCACCGGGGTGATTTTATATATTTGTCTTCGTTTTATTAAATAATGGCGGTATGGTAGAGAATGTATTGCATCGTTTAAAACATATCTTTTATCGTCATACGCTGTCAAACAAAGATTATTTTTATTACAAGTGCCCCGAGTGCGTGGGGGGGGGGGGGGGGAGGCCAGAAGGAACCCTTGAATAAAAATTGCCCTCACATGCAAAAGGAGCGAGTTTTTAGACTTGCGCGGGTGGTGTTGTGCGATCAAGGAGTAGATGTGGGTAATAATTGAAACAAATCCACATTAATTGAACTAAGATAAGAAATATAATTGCACTTCATTAACAACAGTTCTGGGGCACCAAAATGAAAACAGTCAAACTCAAAACAGAATAAGTCTTAATGATTCACAATATCTAGCAAACTCTCAATAAAACAATATATCGATTTCAAAATATGCTTAAACATACGCACGCACCAGCACATGGGCTGCCTTCAAGCAAACGATACTATGTACCATTCGAATTACAATATGCCAAGACAGGTTGCAAGCCCTTAACAACGGAATGAATAGGTCACGGGGAACTCGCCCAGGAACGCGTCACACTCTCCTTTAATTTGTTGCCAACCCAGTGTTATTCTGCAACACCTGCACGATTGGACCATCAGGTGGGAAAGCAGTAACCCCTTACTGCCAATGTTCAGACCATCCGCTGTCTGAATCCAGATGCTATAGCTTTCCCTCCTATTCACTTCCGTGTAGCAACTCGACACGCAACGATCATCTCCTATTAACGGTTACGCTAATATTCAGCTTGAAATGATACAGTTTTAGTATGCCACTTTTCAAGCGCTTTTCGGACAGCCACATGTGACAAACTTTGCTTCACAAACCTCAAAAAGCAACAGTGCATAGGAAGCACTGAGAACGTTTAATGAAAGTATTTAATACAAAGAATTAATTTAACAAACGCAAGGTTGAATATAACCATTGATTATTAAGAAGTTCTTAGGCAGCGAAGGAATCTCGAAGCTAACGGAGAAAAAAAAAAAAACTCCGCTCGCAATACAATCAATGGAATGCTCTCGCCCAACAATAACCTCTTCCCCTCTGGTTTTGTTGACGTCTCTCTTACCGAGAAAAGCTGCCCCAACAAAGCTTATTCAAGATTGACCAAAACAACTGCGGCAGCTTCCCAAGGAAACATTTAAATCTAAACATTCCTAACAATGGCCAGACTTAAATAACTAATAAAAAAAAAACAAATTTCCTTACAACGAAAACGAGTGTTTTTTTCTTTTAAAAATTTCAATACCACACCGATCTTATCAGTAAACGAACGCAAGATAAAACATTTACTCAACTATAACAGCGACAATCACTACAAATCTCGTTTATTCAAAATAAAATAGAACCACACAATTTGCATAAAAGACGCTAAACCACAGCAAAACACACAACAAAACGTCCTCTTGATACACACTGACACCAGTCACATATGCTCCCCCTCAAGAACAAAAGAATACAGTTCTTTCATTCTCAAGGGTCACATGCATACCATAAACACAACACAATGCACATTAACACTAAACACTCATTCAGGCACCACGCAAAACTCATTCTCGTTCTCGTCATAAAACGGGGATTTGGCCCACATATACCGAGCTGGAATATCGGTCCTCCACTGAGCCGGGGCACGCATCCCATTGCCATATAATTGCACAACCCCACTATCCTTCCCTGTTCAGAGCCCTGTAGTCCCTGCCAGGTTCGTAGATTATGTCTCTGTGGAGGATAAAGGCTACCGCGATCTGCATCACTGTCCACGCCACGGTTACCTACATTCGGTCCTAATTCCTCATGAATATCTAATTGATCCCCCAATATTTCAGGGCTATCCGACCTGCCAGGTGTTGGATCTTCCCCATGGCCAACCCCAGGATCCCGGACCAGATCAACCACCACTGGTGGATATACCACCTCATCGTCAATTCCTTCTTCCTCATCCTCCGACTCCTCATCCACTCTACCACGCCTCCTTGTCGTGGTATACCTCTTACGTGTCCCCCCCCCCCCCCCCCCTCTGGATGGAAGAATACACGGTTTTAACTGGTCAATATTGACCGTCATTAAATCATGATGACGGCCACCCTCAATACGATAAGTCACGTTGGTAACCTTTTCTACCACGGAAAATGGGCCAAGGAATTTCGCCGCAAATTTCCTCTTACGACCGCCCATTCGCAATAGCCACACTGGACTTCCAACGTCGATTTGACAAAGCTGCTTGCGTTTGTTCAGCTGTCGCAGTCACAATTTGTGCATCCTTTTGTCACGATCCCATGAGCTAACCCACTGACGAACCTCGGACATACGAGCCACTAACTCGGAATAGTATTGGCTCATTGCACGCCAATCGTCCTCCTCCTGCTGCTGTTGCTCTTCGAAATCAGTCTTCCATTCGCGTGGCATCATGGGATCGTAACCAAACAGGAGGTATGCAGGCATCTCACCTAGTGACTCGTGGAATCGGGTGCGTAGTGAGAACAATGCAAAATTTAGCACTTGTTCCCACTCGTCAGGATGGTTATCGCACAATGCCCGAATGGCCTCACAGAGCGACTTATTACATCGCTCTGTGATGCCATTCGAGGTTGGGCGATAGGCTGTCGTGATTTTGTGCCGTATTCCCAAATCCTGACACACCCGTGCAAATACCTCAGCGGTAAATTTTGCCCCCCTGTCGCTTATCACCTGTTGAGGGACCCCATACCTGCGTACCACCAGCTGAACAAAAGCCTCTGCAACAGTCGATGCGGATTGCTCAATTAAAGGCACCACTTTCGTAAATCGTGTGAGTACATTAATAAACACTAATATATAGCGAAATCCTGTTTTGGATCCCTCCACAGGACCCACAACATCCATTACGAGCTTCTGAAACGGGTAGGAGGCATTAATGCCTGGTTGCCTTCTTGGATCACTGGCAAACCAGGCAGGCACGGATGTGCATCATAACATCACGTGCCAAGCCTACCCAGAAATATCCTTTGCATACTGCATGGATCGTAGCACTTATGCCACGATGCCCTCCTAACATACTGTCGTGATGTTGCTGCAGCACTTCCTTGCGCAACGATACAGGGACCCAAATCCAGCCTCTACCGCTCATGTGCCCCTCCGGCCACCACATTATTAACTTGGGTTCTATGGAAAACACCCCTCCATTTTTCCGCACAACACTGCCCTCATCGATTTGCATCTTAATCATCTGACCCCAAGGATCTCGCCCCTGAGCCTCCATGATTTCTGCCAACCATTCGCTATTCCCCTCAACCACTACCACATTGTCGCAACAACAAATCCGCCACCACATTGAGCTTACCCGACAGGTGCTAGCTGGAAGGACAGCTGGAACTCTTCCCGCTGCAAAGCCCAGCGCAGCAGCCTCTGATTCGTATCTTGCATCCTATTTAAGAATACGAGAGGCTGATGATCTGTCAGAACCCTAGACAGGAAGCCCAAAATGTGGCAAAAATATGCCACGGCTCTCACGACCGCCGAAGTCTCCTTCTCTATAGTGGAATAATTTAGTTGGGCTCCCTTCAGTTTTTGACTGAAGTAGGCAATCGGATGCATAACCCCATCAAGCTCTTCTTGGAAGACCGCCCCAATGGCCCGCTGCGACGCGTCCGTTGCCAGCACAAATGGTAGGCGATAATCCGGTGAACGAAGTACCGGGGCTTCAGACAACGCCTTCTTCACTTGATCAAGTGCACGTTTGCATTCATCTTTCCAGTTGAATTTAACCCCCTTCTTGGTTAGGTTCATAACTGGCACCAGGTCCGAAAGGTTCTGCAAGAAGGGGCGGTAGAAATTTAGGGAGCCCACAATATTACTCACATCCTTTACATTGCGGGGCTTCCGCAAATTTTGCAACGCTGCTACACTTTCAGGATCTGGCCTGGACCCATCCGCAGAAATCAGATGGCCCAAATAGTGAACTTCGTGTAGGCAAAATTAGCACTTGGCCGGTTTTACAATTAATCCCTTCTCGCAAAACCGCTCGAACACCCATCTCAATACTTCCAGGTGCTCTTGAAATGTGGTCGAGATGAGGATGTCATCCAGGAATGTGTGGACCTCCCGACCAATTTTCTCTCGTAAGGTAGACACGATGTAATCTTGGAAGATATGGGAGGAGTTCTTACCCCCCTGAGGCAATCTCGTTAATTGAAACTTACCCAATGGAGTCTGGAAGGCATAGCATTCTTTAAGGCACTCGACCAACGGGATCTGAAAATATCCATTATTCAAGTCGATTACCGAAAAGAACCTATGCCCCCGTAACTCCTCCAATATATCCTGAATCACAGGTGCCGGGAAGTCCACAGGGCTGGTGCACGCATTCACCTGTCGCAGGTCCAAGGTCAGCCTGACCTCGCCATTACTTTTTGGTACCACATGGACAGGTGAATTCCAGGGGCTGAAACTGGGCTCGATAATCCCAGCTTGCTTGAGTTCCCAGATCTTCTTTTTGTACACATCCCGGTAAACGTACAGAATCTTGTACTGGCAAACGAATATCGGGCGCGACTTATCTACCTTATACTCAGCAAGAAACCCCTTCACCCACTGCACACCAGCCACATCATTCCTAAATAACCCCTCAAACTCATAAATCAAACATCTCAATTCACTTTGTTCATCTACTTCCAGATGGCCCATATTGAGGTCAACTATGGGAGTGCAGACCTCTATTCAGTCACATCTCCATATTTTGTCCCTCCCTCGACGGACACAACAAATTAGATTCTCACAATATTTTCGTACATCCAACGACCCATTGACATTAACTGACCAGCCACCTACTCCAAGTCGACCCCAAGCTCCAAAAATTTAGGGCAGTAAGTCCCTGTTCGGGCGCCAGATGAGCCCTGCGTGCGTGGGAGGGGGGGGTGCCAGAAGGAACCCTTGAACAAAAATTGCCCTCACACGCAACAGGAGCGAGTTTTTAGACTTGCGCAGGTGGTGTTGTGCGATCAAGGAGTAGATGTGGGTAATAATTGAAACAAATTCATTTTAATTGAACTAAGATAAATATAATTACACTTCATTAACAATAGTTCTGGGGCCCCAAAATGAAAACAGTCATAAATAAACTCAAAACAGAATAAGTCTTAATAATTCACAATATCTAGCAAACTCTCAATAAAACAATATATAGATTTCAAAATATACTTAAACATATGCACGCACCAGCACAGGGGTTGCCTTCAACCCAACGATACTATGTACCATTCGAATTACAATATGCCAAGACAGGTTGCAAGCCCTTAACAACGGAATGAATAGGTCATGGGGAATTCACCCAGGAACGCGTCACACTCTCCTTAAATTTGTTGCCAACCCAGTGTTTTTCTGCAACACCTGCACGATTGGACCACCAGGGGTGAGAGCAGTAACCCCTTACTGCCCATGCTCAGACTATCCGCTGTCTGAATCCAGACACTATAGCTTATCCTCCTATTCACTTCCGTGTAGTAACTCGACGCGCAACGATCATCTCCTATTAATGATTACGCTAATATTCAGCATGAAATGATACAGTTTTAGTATGCCACTTTTCAAGCGCTTTTCGGACAGCCACGTGTGACAAGCTTTGCTTCACAAACCTCAAAAAGCAACCAGAGACAAATGAAAGTAAGAGACTGGCAATGCCCTATTCATTTCGCTGAGCGCTACTGGTGCCACCGGAAGTGCAGCAGTCGCCCTGTTGTGAATGGCAAAAACCTAAGGTGGCCTATGTTCTCAATGTAATTTCAGCTGTTTTTGTAGATGATTTCAGGAGGTATTAGTAAGCATAACCTGTTTACTGATTTTTTTAAATAAACTTCATTGCATTAACTAACGATAACGTATACTTTTAATGACTTTCAATAGCTGATTCAATGCCTTACGAATTTTTAAAAGAGCACATACAACTCACAACTCCTATCGTTATATTGGAGGCTTAGCCACAGACAAGTGAAAGCATAGATGAAGAAAAATGAAGAAGCAAAGTTATTTCTTCATCCATGGTGAAAGTAAATGAAACTAGAGGAAGGATGAATTTATTTTTTCAGTCTTAACTGATTTTTATTACTAAAAAAGTTGATTATTGTAACTTAATCAATTTTTAATACCTAGCAAAGGATTTCATTTGTATTGCTAAATAAAAAGTAAATTTGAAGCCTCGTCATATAGCATTACCAGTGGAGTTTCGAAAATAGCTTCAGTTACACAAAAAATTTAAATTCATTTATTCTTTATTGATTTTTAAATATAATTAGTCGTGAAAAGACACTGCGTATATTTTCTCCACTTATTTTTTCTGTCAGCCGCTTGGTTTCATGGTGATATCAAATATTACAGCACGTGATAACATTAAGTCTAATAAGTCGAAGCACATGATTGTCAGAAGGACTCATTTCAAATGAATGGTGAGTTAAATCAGTGAAAATATTAATTTTGTTTTCGATTATAAAATGTAATGTTTTTTTAGAATTTTGATAGGCGTATTCAAATTCACTCCTAATGATTTTTTCTGAAAGTTTGCACAGGCTTCCTACATCTTTCGATGGTTTGATAAGGCCTCTTTATTTTTTTTCACAATGAAATTAAGGTTGTGGCAGCTCTTATATTGCTCTTTCAACGCTTCTTTACATTGAATGCAGATTATAGATTTAATTAGAGACCTAGAAACAAATCCTGCAATATATTCTACAATCGAATCATAATATTTTGACAAGATTTTAATATCAGGGATTGGATAATAGTGAGACGCATCATCTTATATGGATTCATGATTATATTCATCAGAGTTATACATGAATTAAGGTTTTGTGCCCTGCACTCAATTTTAACCTGGTAAATTTAATGCCAATCAATTTGTCATCCTTTGGAAATCTACAATGCAAATGTTTCACTTTCTAATTTTTCATTTAGATATGAAATAGCTATTATACACGGGTGTTTGAGCTTGGTGCTTATTTCTTGAGTGACAAGTTATTTTGTTGTTTTTTTTTTTTAATGCATTCATCACAATAAAAACGTTTATACTATGTTTACTGAAATGTCAGTTAGATGTTTATACTTTATAAAAAATTTTAAAAGCTGTGTAACAAAATTGTTTTTTAAGATAATAAAAGAAATGCAATTTTAATTTTTGTTAATCTGATAATAATGGAATATTTGTAAAGGCAGGACATTTAAACTGGAAGGATATTTAAAAGTTTAATTGCTACCAATAAACAAACATAACATAATTTATCAAATATTAGCTAATTGATTTTAAAATATTTTAAAATTTTAAATTAAAAGGAAATCTGGTAACGTAAAATACTTTTGAAAAGGTACTTAAATTGTTTTTTTCAAACAAAAAACGAAAAGGAAGAAATAATTCTCAGCTCAATAAAATAATCAATTTATTAATCCAAATATTGTAATAAGCAATTAACTAATAATATAATTACTTGTGAACTGAAGTATTGGATCTTTAAAAAAAAAAAAAACCATTTGACCAATATGTATGAGAATGTGGTATTAGAAAGGGAAATTATAATTTGTACATCTCGCACAAATCAACAATAATTTGGATTATAATTAGTGAACTGTATATTTTATTTTATTACCTTTCAAATTATAATTTATAAAGGAGAATTTTCCTAGTTAACTGTTTAATATAATCTTCCTCCTTTTCCATTTAAACTATTTATTTTAAATTAATGTTTAAGAATAATTTTATTTATCACAAAATAACTTTTTATCAGATGGGCCGATTTGGATAATTATTTTTTGTTTAATAGAGCAAGTTTTTCTGGTGGTCCTATAATAACTTCATCCAGATATCTTAGGTAGATATTATAAAAAATAATTGTTTGCGATTGATTCACATGCATTGCCTCCCGCGATCAGCGTTTCTTGCCAATCCCATAATGGCGGCGTGAAGGCACCACTAGAGGGGAGGTCACTGCCAGTCTCTTTCTTCATTTGTCTCTGAAAGCAACAGTGCATAGGAAGCACTGAGAATGTTTAATGAAAGTATTTAATACAAAGAATTAATTTAACAAACACAAGGTTGAATATAACCATTGATTATTAAGAAGTTCTTAGGCAGTGAAGGCACTAAGTCTTAAGCAAGACAATGACTGATTATAGTTAGTTGAACTTCGTGTCCATACCACGCAAACTAACAAATGCCTTGCAACATCGCATCATAAAAGTTGCCAATGCAACAGGATTGTACATTATGGGCGCTTCTTTTAATTTGACGCGTTATATTTCAAAAGTTAATTATCAGCACTCCAAAACGATTGCTGTCAATCGGACCGGAACATAAAAGAAAAATTGGAACAATCTCACTGCACTCGGGCCGCAGTATTCTTATCTTAGTCGAGAATTTTCGCTCCAAA
>JAHWFO010036074.1:18631-36466 GCA_023313115.1 Rhysida immarginata | reverse complement strand
GGGGGTAGAACGATCTCGAAGCTAACGGACCAAAATAAAAAAAAAACTTCGCTCACAATACAATTAATGGAATACTCTCGCCCAACAATAACCTCTTCCCCTCTGGTTTTGTTGACGTCTCTCTTACCGAGAAAAGCTGCCCCAACAAGGCTTATTCAGGCTTGACCAGAACAATTGCGGCAGCTTTCCAAGGAAAAACTTAAATCTAAACATTCCTAACAATGGGCAGACTTAAATATCTAATTAAAAAAAACAAAACTAATTTCCTTTCAACAAAAATGAGTGTTTTTTTCTTTTAAAAATTTCAATGCCACACCGATCTTGTCGGTAAATGAACGCAAAATAAAACATTTACTCAACTATAACAGCGACAGTCACTACAAATCTCATTTATTCAAAATAAACTAGAACCACACAATTTGCATAAAAGACGCTAAACCACAGCAAAACAACACACAAAACAAAACGTACTCTGGATACACACTCACACCAGTCACAAAATAATGTTCGTAACGTACATCTTGTTTCAATATTTTTTTTTTAACACCTTTTCCTGTTTTGTTTTTTTTTACGATTTGTCCATAGCGAAAGCAATACATTTTTGATTTCAATCCAACGAAATCTACGATTGGTGTACCAGTAGTTTCATCTTTAAGTTTCCCCGGCACTGGCTTGTTTACACATGATTATAAGTGATGATTTTGGGGATAATTAGATGTATCAAAATAGTCGAGATTTTTACCGATAACGTTGTAAATGTTTTTGGAGTAAATTTGATAAAATAAATTATCGGTGTCAATGAAAAGTAGTTGAGAGTTATTTTCAAAAACTTTTTTAAAGTAATCATACTGAAATTTGTACACTGTCATTTTCGAAAGATCTAAAATGGTTGCTCATAAATAAACCAGACGATGCAAGATCACGCGACGACGATGCATTTTGAAAAGCAACAAATCATCTTCAATGATTTCAAAATAATCTAATTGTTTTCGCTGTAAGTTTTAACGCACGATTTTCGTTCGTACTGAATTTAATGACTTCTTGTTTCCGTAGGTTCTGTAAACTTTTCCCAAAGATGGCATTATTCATTAATTTGAAGAGATTTTTTTCAAAAGAACTCGATGCTTCTTGTCTTTTCATTGTATTGAACTCGTAAGGATTTATCCATGTTTTTTGACGAAAAATCACTACACGATGAATTTTTTCCAGAGTTAATCCATGATGTAGGTAAAATTTTAAGTGCTTATGATAACACGTTATTTTCTTCGAGATAGAAAGTATGGAATTAGCTTTTCAGAATTGATGGGAAGTTTAAAGTTTTGGTGTAGCTCTTTATTGAAAGGGGATAGCATATCTTTTGCGATTCTGATTTTTTCCGGTGCAAACGGATAACCACAATGTGAATCATGTAATTTATCGGGGTAAAGAAGATCAATTTCCTAAAAAACTCCGATGTCTTAGTTTTCATCTAATTTGTTAACATCTAAATTCTCAATTTCCTCTTGTTTCAACCATCGAAAGTCCGAGTAAGGAAAAAATTGCATCATGGCATATCCATACAGATTGTTTCGTCTACGTAGAACAAGTATGAAGTGGGTTCGTTTTCATCGTAACCTTCTACAAGCGGATTGTTGCTTTTGCATATTGTTGTGAAATAATCGATACCCCGCCTCTAACTGCTCTTTCAAAAAACATGTAAAGATGTACATCAGTTAAAAGTTATAGAGTTTCCCTTGTTGTTTTTAATACAGCTTCCCAAGATAACCCAGGTATTGACAGAAAATGAGCAGGGCCGAGTTTGTAATATTCATAACAAGTCGTGCGAAATTGTTGAAAAATTTCAAATAAAAGTACTACATCAATTAGAAGATAAGTATCGTGATAATCCCCTAAATTTTGACATCCAGTTATCTTCCAAGTTTCTTGAACATGTGCATAATCTTCTCCTGTCAAGGAAGAATAAAACTCGTGTTTCGGAGGTAATGATTTCTCTTCAAATTTTTTAAAATCTGTTACATACTCATAGGTATAAACTCCTTTTCGTTTTAACAACTGATGGTTTTTCGGGAATAAGCTTTCGGTAACCTCTTCCCTATAAATATATGTTTTGCGATTTGTATCGATTATTCCTTTGACATTGAATAATGAACCCAAAAGGTTCGAAATACGTATATGTCCAGTAAAAAAATTTTGTGGATAAGGTGTTTATTCTGTCGCTTTCCACAGTTATTCAACGTTTTTCATTTCAATTTTCATTTCATTATAAAACATGCTTAACCGTCTCATATACTCTGTTATCAATCTTAAGTGGTTTGGAATCCAAAACGAGACCGAAGAAACCTCCGATGCGATCATGATATTAAAAAAAAAAAAAAAAAAAAAAGACAATCACTGAGTGCTAATTATCATTGCGTGAGAAGAAATATCAAAGTCAGCGAAAACATTTAGTGCACCTTATCTTATTTCGAAATCGAAAGCTTAGCGCGCACCATCTATGAAGAAAAAATGCAATCAATTTGCTTTCATTGTGAACAGCTGTTCAAGATTATGTTTCAAGGTTTTTTTTTTATGGTGGTGTTTTTCTTCTAAATTATTTCTTAATAAAAATAATTTTTTAATGATGAATGAATTTTTTAAAATACATTAATTTTTGTATTAAATAATAATCATTAACAATTCCTTCATCAGTTGTAAGCTTTTTTTCTTTTTTTTTAAATGTGGGCAGACATCCAAGATTTATCATCTTTCAGGGTTTTTTTTTATGAAGAGGAGTCTTCCTCCCTTCATCTATTGTTTTAGTTTTCATCAAGGATTTGTGAAGATTTATAAAACATGATAATACAATAAACTTTTTAACATTTGTGTTTAAATTTATTCATAAGTTTTAATTAGAGAGCCTTTATAATAATTTTAATTATGAATTCCTTTTTATGACTGCTTGGCAGTTTGGTCAATTGAGACAAAATTTTTTTTCTACTAAAATTTCAATAACACTTTCTTTAAATAGTTATTTCCTTGAAATAATGTAATTTTTTTAAATTATATTATGGCGTTAATGACACTTACATGGGGAGGACACAAACACCTTCCACAGATTTCAAGAGGATTAAAGTTAAAGATGGGGGCCATCTAAAAGTAACTCATGTAAAAGGGTTTAGGTTAACACGCCTTCGTTTTTTAAAAAGCGACATCAAAAGAAAACCTAAAAAAAAAAGCGACGTCAAGGATTCAGCTTATATCAGCTCCTCCTTCTTACCTGCTTATATACCTAAAAAATTTGCACTAATTTCATCGGAATTGATTAAGGCACTTGCCAGCAGTAGGGAAACTTGCGGGTTCGAGTCTATTCTCGTAAGTGCCTATCCTTTTTTTTTTCCTTCAGTTGTTATAAACGCCAAAAATAAAAAAAAAAAAAAAAAAAAAAAAAGGATTTTACCTGAAGTTTTATTGTTAGAAATAACTTTTCATTTAAAGTAAGAAATTGAGAGAAAAGGGAGCGGGAGATTTCATTTCGTTAAATAATTTTTCCCTTCAATTCTTAGAGCTTAAATCTGATATCTGAATCAGCTGGCCGCCCATTGTTGAAACACGTGATCGAGCCATGGAGGTAGGAATAAGGATCTTATTCCTAGTTTTATACTTTCTTCTAGCCAGTATACTACATTCATGGATCGAGCACCCTGTGAAAACCAAAAAAGGGGGGGCTAATGCTTAAAAAAAAAAAACACAAGAGAATGAGAGAGTCAAACAGAGTGAACGTGAGGGGATTCTTCTCTGTGATGTAGCTATACGGTATTACTGTATAGTACTGCATTCGATATGACGGTAATTCAGGACCATCATCAAGGAAAGATTGCCACAATAACAGCTAGAATGTGTTGTCTAACCCTTCGAGCATAAAAATAGAAGTGTTTTTTATGCTCGAAGGTCTAACCCAGTGTTTCTAAGCGGCAGCAGGGTCATTGAGGGGGCGTTATATAGCAAGTGGACAATCGAGCAGTGAATTGTACATTTGTTCAGGTGAGACATAAGCAGTGTTTACATGAGAAATACACTAAAATAGGCAAGAAGCCTGAATAACCCAAAGAGGTCTTCCACATTATGAAAAAATAATAAGATAGACGATTGTCAGAAGAGTGGGAGAGGGGGGGTATCACATCTTCCAATAATCCAGGAAGGAAACGTTGCCAATTCTTTCTTCATAAACAATTGCTAACACTTTTCTACATAACCATGTACTATCGAAGCGAATGATTAGCTACTAGCTATTGTTAACACAAATTAACAATTGATAATATAAGGCGTAAGCAATTACATGCCATATCTTATTGTTAGCATTGAAAGTTTCCAATGGTTCAATAATGGTATCATTAAAACACGCATCATGGAACCAATTTCTACTAGCATTAATCTTACGTTATATTCACAGATGGCACATCATTCCAAGTAGTTTGATATATTACATGACATATCTTAGCATTGAAATGGACAATAATAGTTCCACTAAACCACATACCTTTGAACCAATTTCGATTATCATTAATTTTACGTTATATTCATTCATGATACGTCATTCCAAGTTGTTTGATATATTACATGCCAAATCTGAGCTTTGAAAGTTTCCACTGAATCATAATGGTTCCATCAAACCACATACCATTGAACCTATTTCGACTATCCTTAATTTTAAGTTAATATTCAACCATAACATGTTATTCCAAGCTGTTTAATATAATGCATGCCATATCTTAGCATTGACAGTTTCCAGTGGACCATAATGGTACAACTAAACCACAGACGCTTGAACCAGTTTTGAGTGATATTGATCATCAAGGAAGAACATCACGTGTCTTCACTTAATTCACAAGCCTCTTCTCTGGTTTAGCTATGGAATGCTAAAGAGAGAATAGCATTGATCAGTGCATAGGCCATTTATGCATGAAACTGTATAGTGAAAAACGTGGTCCCCTATATTATTTGTGACCTTTTGAACTGGTAGTAGTTCATCAATTTCTTCCACCAACGAACTCACTCTTTCATTTTCCCTAAGTTGTCGAATGGTGAAAACAGAAGTCGAAAATTCGGAACCATTCGAACGCTAGAGCACCAACAGACAGACAGACGGACCCACATTGTGAAAACATAAGTACTTATCGGTCCTAATAATATGGAATTTGTATTCAACAACGGTCTTTAGCAAGAGCATGAGCGCTCATTATGAATACGGGATAAGTATATTTTCAACAATTGCTCTTACCCTATAAATATAATAAAAAAATTAAAATTTATTGAATTAAATATTGAACCGATAATAACAAATGAATATATTTACTTTGCATAAAACATGATTGGATTCACGTGCTGGAATCCAAAGTTTACCATTAAGTTCACATTTAACTTTCACTGCCCAAATTCGGCGTCGCTTATCGTCTCTAGGAAATGTGGACTTTAAAGCCGTTTTTCCCGCTGTTCGAACAACCTACTGCAGCACAATTAGGCATTATACCTTTAGTTTTATAAATGTTTTTTAATTCGGAAAAAAATTACAGCTGGCGATATCTAAATGATACAAGTATCGGCATTGCAAGGCATTTGCCAGCATAGGTGGCACATAATGCCGTCCATAAGTCACATGTCTGCTCTAACCAATCGTTTTCGACTTCAGTTGTCGTATCTCTGATACATACCAGATCTCTAGTTTTAATCTTGATTGAGCGCCATCTGTGAATAAAAAAACGTCATCAAAACGTGTATTTTTTAAACAAAAATTCAAAAACGAAACTCCGAAACTTGCAAAACACGACCTTCACTAACGAAACTCAATCATGACCTACTGAACGTTGACCTTTGACCCCTCAGGCAACCTTGCAGGCATCTTCAAGGTTGTAGCAGCAGCTGCCTGTGGCAGGCATTTATCAACTACTGTTGTATTAAACGACTAATTTTATATTGAAATAGCATTTATGGGAACAGACCAGAGATTAATGTGTATTAAGCGAATGGGAATTCATGTTAAGAGAGTTCGTAATAATAGTGTTAGACTGTATAAATATTAAAAAAAAAAAGAAAAAAGAAAAAAAGAAACAACACATACCTCTCAGTTTTTTTGAGAATCTGAGTGATCCTAGGAAAATGTTCTTGGAGTTCAATAATTCCAGGAGGTTTTCTTATAATATACAGCAAACGGTAATTATCAGCCGGTAAATCTAACATTGGAAAACAAAGCCTCACATATATACAAAAGTAATAAAATGTTTATGTAAATATATAATTCTAAAAAAAATTCCAAAATATCATTATGATGAAGAAAACATTAAGCTTAATAATTAAAAAATTTTCTCAGGCGCGCGCACACACACACACACACACACACACACAAAAGAGTAACTTATGCTCAGGGCCAAAAATCTACAAGTCAATTTGACTCCTCAGCCTAAACTTGGCAAATCAAATTTCACAAAATACAAATTTTAGGTTATTTTTAATTCCCATATTTTTACATGCATCCACAATCTCTATATTTAATCACAAATTTAAATAAGGCAGAATGTGACAATATGAAGTGACCTTAAAAAGTTGGTTGGTATGTTGCAGTAGAAGTATAGGATAGAAAAAGGAGCTGGTAAAACAGTAGACGCTTCTTAATGTAGCCACCTTTAACATGGCCACACGCTTTTTGTGGCCACTCCAGCTCAGTATGGTAATTTCTAAATGGTTCCTATGTAACAAATTTTCTGGTTCCTATGTAACTGACCACAACCCATTAAATGTGACCACTTTTTCTGAGAGGAAAAAGAAGACAAAATTCTTTTACAGTTAAATTACCGTATTTTTTTGAATAATGGCTTCACTTTAATGATTACCAGTTAAATTACTTAAAGGTCGTAGCTGATAATTGACAGTGAAATGAAAATGTGACTGTTTACAGGCCACAAAAAAATCTGGCCTCTAAGGCTATAACAGAACGAACTACTTCGTTTTAGCATCTCATAATATCTTAAATACAGTATTTGAGAACAAAACGACGTCCGCAGGTAAAAGGAGCAGGCACTTAAGATACCACAGAGCCTTTAATACAATTTACATTTTTGTACAAAGGATTATAAAATACATATTGTTCTTCAATAAAACCACCGTCCACTGCAATGACAGCCTCCACACATTGTTGGAATCTCTGTCTGGCAGTAATGAGGTGGGTCTTCTGGATTTCTGCCATTGCCTCCACAATAGCTGGCCTGAGAAGCTTTCTGACATTCCATGTCAGTTTGGGTATCGCATGTATCCGGCGAAAATAAAGCACAAAATACCATTGTTCATCTGTCACCAGCAAGCATCGCGTGGTCACTAGTGGTCGAGTGATCAGCGCATTTTGTTCTCATTGTTTTATAGTGTAATTTAGCGTTTTATTGTAAGTTTTTAGATAAGAGAATAATGCTTACCTGTAAGAGTGGTTATCTTGTGACTTTGTTTTAATTGTCGTGGCTGTTTATTGTTGTTGCGTAGTTGTAGCATTGTTAATGGCGGGTTTGTTAAGTTCTCTGTTGGAGGCTGGTATTGTTTCGTTAATAAGATTTCCTAGAAGATCAGAGCAGCTTCCAACAGAGTATTGTTATGTATGGATTCGTGGAAAATGATGTGCATGTCTATTTAAATTTTGTGTTTATGTTTCCGTTTATCGGGCATTCTAGCTAAAACTCCCGAACAGCATGGTTATGCGGCAGTCGTCGTAAGTTTAATTTTCGAACACCAGGCATAAGCGAATTTTCGCATGGATGTTACGCTGTGCATAAATATTTAATGTGTTATGTAAAATTATTGAGAGATTCTTTTGCTAAAAAGTGACAGTTTATAAACTAGTAAGTAAGTTTTGTTGATGGACGAGGAGCAACAGCTTTCCCCTGGATGAGTTGGAACCATGAACCGTTGTCAGTCGTCCGTGCCGTGGAGTCGAGATGCAGCGTTCGAGTGAGCTTTCCTATGGAACACAGGTGATAGCGTTGCAAAATTATAGTGAAGGACACTTTTCCTTGCGCTGTAAAGAACGGTGCTTTCCTGTCGTTGAAGCACCTGGGTTCTTAGTTCCACCCGCCTAAATCGTCGGAACCCACACATGCTTATGCAATGCCTTTGATCTGTTTGTGCAGACACATTCGAGTGTGCAACTGTGAGAAGAAACTATGCTGTTGACTGAATGCCACTTTGTGTGGAAAAATTTTGTACCTAGATTTAGTCACAGACTTTAAGTTAGCTGAACCTGGCACATTGTTCATGGCAGAGCCTTGCCTGAGGCACAGTGGAGTAGTGTGAGGCAGAGGGCTCGCATTACTGGATGCCTGTATATGGTATATGTTGTGCACTTGATTCGACAGCACAACACACCAACACAGTAGCGACAAGTGTTTGCCAGTGGCCGTTGGTTCTGTGGTATCTGAAACATGCCATGAGGGATTACAGTGCCTCCCCCCTTTTCTTCAGGCCCTAAAAGGAGACACAGTGCACTGGTAGGCGCAGTAGTGAGGAATGCTTATATGGAGGTTTTAGATGTACTCAAACTGTGGCAATGTTGTGCAGTATCTCATGTCTTCCATGCGCCATAAGGGTAAACTCCTGTGCATAACCAGGAGGTGACCCATGGTCATGTGCATCCGGATTTCAGCACTGGATAACAGGAACTGAGCGCCGCTCAACGCATGTCGATAAATTCTCTATATTCTTCATGACCACGAGAGGCCCCTCAGTCATTAAGTGAGCAATAAATTGTGTTGTTTCCTTGCAATGTTGAGTGCAATGTTGAGTTTGAGCTAATAAACTAGCTAGTACCCCCACACATTTAGTGTCCGAGTCAACTTTGTTTTGGGTCCCGAACCCTTGATGTACTCCCTCCCCGACCCTAAACACACGGGTGGTGGTGGAAGCTTTCTGTACGGGGAGTGGGTACTGTCTCAGCTTCAACTGTGTTGCGTGGATGCTTGTTGGACTCCCTTTCAACGACCCCCAGATGTAATAGTCCAAAGGATTGAGATGAGGGGAGCTGGGGGGGGGGGGGGGGCCCCAGGCACATGTTGGGAGGAAAGTGGTATAAAGATTCATGGTCATCCATGCTTGGATGCTGTGGGCCTTATGACTTGGAGCAAAGTCCTGTTGAAAAACATACAGCCTACCACGTGCTACAGCAGTAATCCAGGGTTTCAAAACTCTTGCCAACACATCGGTGTAAGCAGCAGCGTTGACCCTGAGACCTTGACGGAAGAAATGTGGAGACATGTCGCCTTCACTGCTCACGACGCCCAGAACCATCACTGTGGCTGGAAATTTTGTATGCATGATGGCTGGAACTTCCTGGAGGGTTTGACACAGCCATCGATCATTTGGCGGTTCATCTTTTAGTCTCCTACGAAGTTTTTCTCATCGGAGAAGAACCACAGCATTCCTGTTTCCTATGGATGCTTCAGCTTGTTGAGGAGGCGCCTGATCCTGTCCAGTCGATTCCTCTCGTCTCGGACATGAACTGTCCCCTCCACAACATATACGACTTGTAACGGAGGTCTTCATGCACCACATGTCGAATGGTCACCTCATTAACCTGCAGCTCCCTCCCGAGTGCCCTTATGGACTTTCCCAGGGTCCTCATTGATTGCAGCTTGGAGAGAACTGATGAATTCCGGCATCCTGATACGGTCAGAGTGCCGACAATGTAATTTCCTGTGTAAAACGGATGGCACGTCATCACTGGCAGCGTCCAGTTCTCCCCGAACTTTGAACATGAATGAACGGGTGACTTTAAGGAATGCAGCAATCTTCGAGTCGGAGTATCCTGCAGCCAAGGAGACGATGACAGCATGTCGCTTCATTTGCTGGGTTTCTTCAGATCCGCCATATTTATCTGCCTCATTTTGGAATTGTTAAATAGTATTACGTATTGACTATTATGTCACGTGTTCTCAAATACTGCCGCACTCTGTAGTAATTTGGATAGTAATCCCAAGTTATCCAGCCGTAAGCTTGAACATTATCTTAATTGGATTAACAACTCAGCAGGCGTCTCTATACCTCTTATAAATAATCCTATAATAACAAGATTACAACTAAATTTTATTATAATGAAACAATAAATCATTCAAACAGGCAACCACCTTAAGATCAATTGTAGCATAATGTGAATTATTTCCTCCTTTTCAAAAATTCATATCTTTGTTCACAGTCAAATATCAATGTTGAAATTTTTACAGTACTTTGCTATCGTATAGGTGTACAAAATGTGAAAAAATCAAATTTTTATATTCAGTCCCATCAGAGATAACTAGCCCCATACTTTACAAAAAATAAGATTTTCAAGTTTCAAAAATTTATAAAAAATTAAGTAAATATTTGTCAGTGCTGTTGCTCTATATAAGGCTAGTAGTGTATGATATCTAACTAGAGAAAAAAAATACACTCTGATAAATCACTCCTTGGTTGTTATTTTTGGGTCTAAAAAGTGGATTTTCTAAATTTTCAATACCAAACTTTGGAGGCCATTTTGACTGATTATTTTTGAATTTAGGGTATTTTGAGTAATAAACAATGTTGCAGAGGAGACGTTTCTAAAAACAATCGTGTCAATTGCAATGTTGTAACTTAAAAGAGTGCAGAGATATTCAAAGTAACGCTAATGTCTCCAAACTGAAAAACCATCGTGCGCTTACAAATAAAAATGGCCACAATTCAGTAATGGTGCAAGGTAAAACTTTTTTAAAAACTGTTTTGAACTTCTCAATTATAGGGTAATCATATATAAAAAAATCAAAATATTTAAAAATGGTCAAGCAACCCTCATTGGATCACTTCATATGGATTGACCCACAAGATTTAAGCAAACATTATAAACACTAATTACCAAATTTATTTGGTGATGCCATAGTTGCCATTTTTTATTTGATTTTTAGTGCTTCAGGATACCAATAACTTTTATTTCTTTTTTTTTTAAATCTTCACACCTAAAAAATTAACATTAAACAACAACATATTAATTTTGCAAATAAAAACAATGGATGAACAACAAACGAGAGAAAATGAAAATACATGCAAGCATGATAGTAACAAGAATAGAAATCGTTTATCTTTAAATGATAATTTTTATTTTAATGTTATAAAATTTTATTACAAAAAACTGAGTTATTGAATTATAAAAATTAATAGCAGGACTATACGAGATATAAACTTATATCTCATCTATTCCTGCCCATATTATATCACTGCCTCTATACCCCAGATTCATACAGTACAAATTGATTATTTTATATCAGTTCTAAATCTTTTGAAACAGTTGAATCACATTAAGGTAACCACCATGTACAGCCCAGATAGTGGTTAGACAGGCTGGGAGAGACTCAATGTCATGACGGCTGTTGGAGGGTGTGAGGTGGAGCATCAATGGAGTGAATAACCCGAACAAGGTGGTTCCACAGACGCTCGATTGGGTTTATTAAGTTCAGGGAATTTGGGGGCCAGAGAAGTACAGTAGTCTTCCTCGTGCTCTTCTAACTATTCACATACAATTTTAGCTGCATGAGATGTTGCATTGTCGTGCTAGAAGATGTCATAACACCCAGGAAAAACAATTTCCATGTACGAGTATACAGGGTGTTCTCGAATAACGTGTACAAACTTGGGGGGGGGGGTGATAGAGGGTTCAAATCTAAGCAACATTTCCCTCTTTCATTTTTATGTGGGGCATTGTTTTTGAGATTAAAAATGTTGAAATCCTACCTTGCTTTGAGCATTCGAAAGAACTTGTGGTTTCAACGTGATGGTGCTCCCAGCCTGTGAGAGAGCACCTAAACCAAATCTTTCCCCAGCGATGGATTGGTAGAGGGGGAGTCCTATTGCTTGGCCACCAGAGTCTCCAGATTTAACGTGCGTGGATTTCTTTCTGTGGGTACATTTAAAGACATTGGTATACGAGACACCAGTGGGATCCGATGAGAAGCTGGTAGCCAGAATCGCCGTAGCTGCGGTCCAGATTTGCGAAGAACCAGGAACTTTTGAACGTGTACGTCAGTCCATGTTGTGACGTTGTGAAGCATGCATTCATGCCAGAGGGAGTCAATTTGAACACTTATTGTAAAACATTTGCATGTTTCGTAAAAAACAAGTTACATTATTCTACTGTATGCAACGTGTTTTTGTTCTTTTAATAACATGATTGACCACGATTTTGACGTGTTCCAGAAGCACAGCTTTAGTGGATTATTACGTCTATGCGGCATCCAGCATTTTTTATCTTAAAAACAATGCCCCAGAGAAAAAAAATGAAAGAGGGAAATGTTGCTTAGATTTGATCCCTTTATCACCCCCCCCCCAAGTTTGTACACGTTATTCGAGAACACCCTGTATATGGCCTGTAAGGATCGATGCTTACTCGAATCGATTCATATTGCCATCCACAATGATGAGTGCACCCAGAGAATGCCATGAAAACATTCCCCAGACCATAACGATGCCTTCGCCATCTTGTTGTTGTGAAATGAGTTTCCTGGGGTTTCTGTCTGATGCAGCAAATAACATGTATCATCTAAGAAGGCAACCTTTTGCCTATCAGTGGATGTGCAGTATCAGTACTGCCTTGCAAATTCAGCCTTTTCTGGCAATGCACAGTCATTAGCACAGGTGCTGTCACCATCCATCTACTGTGGAGCCTCATATGCAGAAACATTCGCTGAATTGTCTTCCAGACACACTTGTAATAGCTCCCCGGTTCATTTGGACAGTAATTTGCTCCACTGTAGCACGTTGATTCACCTGAACCCACTGCCACAGCCACTGTTCCTCTCTGTCGTCTATGACTCGTGGAGCACCACATTATCATGTCGCTAATTTTCTATAATGCCATTTTGCCATGTCCCGTACACTTAACACAGCAACACAAAAAGTGTTCACAAACTCCCCAAGTTCCGAAATCTTGTCACCCTTGGCTCAAAAGCCAGTAATCATTCTTTTTTGTACATCTGATAAATCACTCTGTTTCTGCACTACAACTTTTCGAATGCCTACATCACACTATATATTCACCTAATCTGCAGATGACATCATTTACTGCCTTCTGCGATTGGTTATTTAGCACTGAAATCACCTTATAGGTGGTGGTCACATTAATGTGATTCGACTGTTTATACAGGGCGACTGTATGATCAAAAGCTATGATCAATAACTATGATCAAAAGGTGAATTTATATGAAAACTGTTTACATTGACAAGTTTGATAAATGCACTTTCATCTGTTACTTTTACCAAAATCACTTCTAGTCCAAATCTGGTAGCCAATGCTTAAAATTTGGCACACTTAACGATTTAGCCACCAGCGGTGCTCCAGTCAGAGAGAGGGTAGAGTGCCATTAAAATCGAGTTATAAAGGCACTTTATGAGAGGGAGAGATGAAAGCATAGAGGATAGTTAGTTTTTCCAGAAATACCATAAACAATTTTTTTTAAAATTATTTTATTATACGATATCCTTTTCTGTATACTTACTCATGGTAAAATGAAATTATATTTAGGAAAAAGTACAAATAAATTTCTTATATACACTATAAACTTTTTTCACCCTACATTTATTATTAACAAACATATATGTGACTAATACTTATTTCTGAAATGTTCTTAAATGTGACAAATTAAATAACAAATGAATTGTACTTTATTTTTATTTTTTTTTACCTTTTAAATTATATTGTAATATAATTCATTCTTCTTTCTTAAATCTGTTAATTTATGTGTAACTCAGCTAAATTCTAGAAGGTCCTTTTTTTTACTTACCTCTTTCAAGGAAAAAATATGAGCAATCTCCCTCGTTTAGAATGTTTCAATTTTGTAACATCGTATTTGATCTAACTGATTTCAATTTATAAATTATAATCATTATAAACAAACTGTTATTGAAAATATTACACTTTTAATTCTTTTCCTTGTTTTGTGTTTAATATTAGTTAATATGCTTATACTTTACACAGGGTGATTCAGTCAATTTCTGACCATTTCACTCAAATGACGTGCATTAGGGATAAACAATTGAAAGAATATGAGCGCCATATCGAATTTCTAAATAGTTGGAGTTTGTATTGTTGCAATGGCGCTGCATGAAAATCGTATTGTCGAAAAATGGTGCCTGCTTTATAAACAGAGCAGAAATGCAAGGTTGTCGAATGGTATTTCGAGACAAAATCACCTGTAACCGTGCAAAGAAAGTTCTGGAAAGAGTATAAGTGTCGAGACGCACCAGGCAGGCAAGCAATCATGGATTTTGTCAAGCAATTTCGTGCCACTGGATGTATTAAAGGCAAGAAAAAAGGTGGGTGCGAAGCTCGTGTTCGAACGGCCGAAGTTGCCGAAAATGTTCGCACAAGGTTGGTCGATTCCCCTACCAAAAAATCTGTTCACCGCCTATCCATTGAAGAAGGGCTGTTGTACACCACGACGTGGCGAATTTTGAGAAAGGATTTACACCTGTTCCCATATAAGATCCATGTTTATCAGGAGTTAACAGACACTGGAAGACAGAAGCGACAACAATTTGCGATGGAGTTTGGAGCAGAAACGGAAGCCAATCAGGACATTGTGGACAACCTGTGGGTGTCAGATGAGGCCTTCTTCCATCTGTCAGGTGACGTTAATAAACACAACGTTTGTTTTTGGGGTTCCCAGAACCCTCATGAGATCCATAAGTCACCTCTTCAGTCACGAAAGGTTATGGCTTGGTGCACGATTTCCAAAAGAGGCATCATTGGTCCGTTCTTTTTTGAGGGCACCGTAACATCACAAGCTTACCTTAACATGTTGGAAACCTTCTTCATCCCCGAGCTGCGAAGCAGGCGTATACCGCTTCGACATCAATGGTTTCAACAGGATGGGGCTAGGCCTCACACCACTAACGAAGTGCTAGACTTTCTCAATCAGAAATTCGGAAATCGTGTCATTTCAAACAGGTTTCCAGATCGATTCGAGGGTTGCTTTCTTTGGCCCCCTACGAGTCCTGACCTAAACCCATGTGATTTTTATCTCTAGGGGTTCCTTAAAGACTGTGTTCACTACAGCACCAAGAACCCTACACCAGCTGCGACAAAGCATCGTCGACTGCTGCACCCTTGTGGATGCAGAAATCCTGGATAGAGTTATGAACAACTTCACCATTTGGCTGCGAGCAGTTCAAAACGTTCGTGGTGGCCACATTGAGCATATCATCAAGACTTTTCCACGGGAATAAAAACGCCGAACTGCCTAAAATATCGTACTGAATGCTAAGTTTGTAAACATTAATGGGTCAATAAACCATAGTACTGAAATGGTCAGAAATTGACTGAATCACCCTGTTTTATTATATTCTTTATAATTTTTATTGAAGCTAATCGTAAAATTTTACAAATTATGATTTTTTAAATTTTATAAATGATGATCATTATGTAAATTGTATAACATTAATTATAATGTAAATTTTAAAGTTGTATCATTGTGTATTATATTCAACAGACTGTACTGCATCCTAAACAGAGTTCTTTCGAGATTTTTTGCCCCGATTTTTTTTAACATAATGTTTTAAGGCTGGACATCTATCTATAAAAAACGTGATGCAAAAACAGACACCAAAAGGTGTTACGGAAACAGTTTTGTATTGTTGTTGCACATTTAACCATTGTTGGCGCCGGCTTGAATCAAACACCGGAAGTGAAAAGTCACCTGACCATTATTGTCTGACCAACAATTTTTCTTCAAATCTTTACTACAGATATATTATGAAATTTTTAAGTGTGGTAACATACAGCGCATCTATACCAAACTGTCTTACCTAGCCATGTAATAGCCGAATGTTTTGCTTTCAGCATTTTGAATGAAGACTAATGAATGCTAGAGTATTGGAATAAACTCTTTTCCATTACAATAAATGTATTTTATTATTCACAATTTAATTCATAAATTATTTTGAAACATTTAGATTTTTTTAATGGTTTTTCGAAGTCTTCAACTTATCTATAATTTAAGCACTGGTTGAATTTCTATGTGCTTTAAAATGCTATATTTATTTCTACAGATTCCTTCCTCTCAATACGTGCCGGCTAAAAAGAGCATTACAAGTGATGCAATAATTTTAATTTTTCGTCATACAAAATAACTACTTTTGTAATTTTAGATACTGCGAAAAGCTTGCATGTGCAATATTTGTGGTCCTGCATTCGATTGTGACCACAGATGTGACTAAGAAGAGGTACCTTAAACATAGATACAGTGTTACTTGACATAGCGATAGACTCAATACCCACGCTTATTTTCCCCCACTTCAGTTATTCTAAGCCCTTATTCAGTATTACTGATGTACATGATCCTGTAGACTCGTCCATTCATAAATAAATAAAGGTTTATGTACTGTATAATATATTTTTATATTTGTTGCATTGTTGATTCAATGTTTCGGATTGCAGATTCGAAACTAACGGCTGGTTGCAACAACGTCAGTTAAAACGGCCCTAACTTTCGGTTAGTTAACGGTCGGTTAAGTCCTTTAACCGGGAAATGTTGCACCAAGTCTAGTTAAGTCTGAGTTAGCTAACTGGATGTAATTTGAGTATCGAGGAGTGTGATTGGTTCGTTTTGCTCCAATTAAACTTCCGGTCAACATGGCTGATTGTTTTCAATTAGCTAATTGATAACTACATTATCCAAATAGGGTATCAATTTAGCTGTTTGATAATTAGTTTATTCAAATTGCTGTTTGAAAATTAGCTTATCCAACTAGTTATCCAATTAACATATCCATTTAACTTTTCCAATTAGCTCTTTGATAATATTAACTTATCCGTTTAGCTGTTCGATAATTAGCATATACAGATTGCTGTTTGAAAATTAGCTTATCTATATAGCTTACCCAATTAGCTATCAAACTAGCTTATCCAAATAGCTATTTGATAATTAGCTTATCCAAATTGCTATTCAAATCGTTTATCCAATTAGCTTATCCAAATAGCTAATTCAAATTGCTATTCAAATCGCTTATCCATTTAGCTTATCCAAATAGTTGTTTGATAATTAGCTTATCCAAATAGTTTATACAATTATTTCCATTTAATACTTCAAGTACATTAATAAAAACAGTAAAAGTAAAGATAAATTAGAGCAGAATCACAGAAATAGTGAAATATTCTAGAGAATGAAGAATTACACATATATATACAAGAATTGGGCGTATATAAAAAGATGCTATAAAGATTGTAAAATTCAATAATCAATTGTACTCGAAGAGTAAATATTGTCAATCATTTTCTAAGTGTAAATACAGGAGTAAAATGTAAAAAAAAATAGGATAAAAGGTCATATGGTTGAAAAATAGACAAAAAAATTACAGAGTAAATAAATAAAAAGAATAAATAGGTGGACAGCTAAGTAGAGACTAAAAAATATGTCACTCATGCATACAACATTAAATTTCATAGTTAACAGATCTAATATTGACGTATATCAGTCAGGTGTCGGATATAAATATCACGGGACCATTTGATAGTGTCCGATACACTTAGTTTCCCGAATAAGTTCGCAAATTGTTTCCCCACAGATCTTGGCTAGGAAGCGATCGTTGGAAGGGTCCCAGGAGCCTAGTGCACCGACTATTATTGGTTCTACGGAAACATTGCTGAAGTTCTTTTTAAGGGATGTTATGAGGCAGTCGTATTTAGTGATTTTTTACTGCCTTGCTGCAGCAAATGCTTGTAGACAATTGTCAAATGGGCAAGTAACGTCCACAATGAAGCAGTATTCTCGGCACACAAGTAATAGGTCAGGGCGTAGCCTGGAGCCTTGAACAGCCACTTGGTTT
>JAHWFO010036074.1:0-18621 GCA_023313115.1 Rhysida immarginata | reverse complement strand
ACAGATTAGAAGCCTTTGTTTAGATCTTAATGTTAGCTCATGACCGGCTATGACTGGCAGATCGTTTTCTAAGTGCCAACTTATAGCAAGTCTCTCTGATGCTTTCCTCGCTTCAGTCCAGTGATTTCTCAACGGATTTGTAGTTCCAAAGTATTCTCCATTTTGCTTAGCACTCAGAAAATCACTGACATCATTTAGGTAAACTGGGCGACCAAGACGAGCAGAAATGGTGGAAATTATAGATGAGCATGCTATATCTAGAAGGATAGTGTCATTAGACGATAGAAGTTTGAAGGCGCTGTCTATTAATGCTATATCTGAGTTGCACACTAATAGAGGAATTACAGAACATCCAGATAATCATTTGTTGCTTCCTGTGGGACGTTTAACGTTTTTTTAATTTCTGGACGCAGGACATCATCAACTCTTTTCCACTCGGTTTTGGAGAATAGCCTCATTCTTAGGGCAAATTGCATGGATAGGAAGAAGAAAGTACGGATTGTGTCTAAACGTTGCCATGGGGTAAGTTTAGAACGTAGGATTTGTAAACCAGTGTCTATGATGTTGTTTAGGGATCGCCAACAAGGCTGGGTCATGAAGCAAACAGGACGGCCAAAGAATTTTGTTGCATCACCATCATTGAGATATTCGATTGGGAAATCAGATAGGAAATGTTGGGTAGGTCTGCTCCCAACTGGGGTTTTCCCTGATAGGTGAAGGGTGGAACACTTAGAGGGTTTAAATGTTATGTTAATCTTCTTTCCTATCAGTGCAATATCATTTATACAAGACTGAAGGTGGATCGGGTTGGGGGCTAATAGGCATAAATCATCAGCATAGGCTAGACATTGGTGTTGAGAGGCATTTCCTTGTATGAATTTCATTAATGGATCGATTGTAATGTTAAAAATTAGACCACTTAATGGGCAACTCTGCCTAACACCTGATAGGACAGGAACAGGAGAGGATGGACCGGATTCCACTAATATGGAGGTCGTGGCACCGTTATATAGAGATACGATGATACTGACAAATGTATCACCTGCTCCTGCCAAAGACAGAGCAACCGAGATTGCCTGGTGAGGGACAGAGCCAAAGGCATTTGCGACATAAATCAGTCTTATTTTGGCGAGCGGAGTCATTCGGTGTTGAAGAATGAAGTTGTGTTCAAATACTCCGTCGAAAGGTAGAAAACCCTTCTGGCAGAATGAGAGAACACTATATTGTTGACACCGCGAGGTGAGTCTTGAGTAAAGGAAACCGGTATATAGTTTAGATTGTCCGGAGAATGGAAATAGGACGCCAGTTAGAGGGGTCATTAATGTCACCTCCTTTAGAGAGAAGAACAGTTGTGGATGATTTCCAAGTATCTGGGATTCGTTTATACAAATGACTTATCAAAATAGCTATTCAAATGGCTCTCCAATTAACTTATCCAAATAGCTTATCCATTTAGTTTATCCAAATAATTTGTACAATTAGCTTGTCCATTTATCTGTTTGATAATTAGTTTATTCAATTAGTTTAAAATATATTTTTATTTCGGAATGCCATTTTGCTTCGCTAACCATGGACTTCAACTGTGGTCATCGAGCGTTCAAGGAAAACTGCCACTTAACGTGTAGTTAAGCCCTAAACTCTCTTGATGCAACGCAAATAATTTTAAACGGGACTATAACGAAGAGTTAGTTTTAACTGACGTTGTTGCAACCGACCGTAAGTCTACTATCAATTACTTGGATGAAATTTCAACATTCCAGGCTATTTATCAAAATTTTAAAATAAGGGTTTTTGTTATTAAACAGCTAGAGCTCCATATCAAAACATGTACAGTCATGGACAAAAAAACGCTTCCTCACTCTGTGCTACTATATTTTTAAATGAGCGTTTACTACTTTGCCACTAGGTGTCTGATATCGTTTAGTTCAAAAACTTATCTAAATTTTTAACCAATAAAATCATACCATCCTATTTTAAACGCTCATTTAAAAATATAGCAGCATAGAGTGAAGGAGCGTTTTTTTTTGTTCATGACTAGAAGTAATTTTGCTTCTACTGATGTTTTTACAAAACTCCCAAAAGGAGTTGGCTTCTTTTGTGACTGGTGTCAGTGTGTATTTTGTGTTGTAGTGTACTTTGTAGGCATTGTTTGTTTTTTTGGTGTTGTGTGGTCTGTCTTTGTGTGGAGGATCGTTTTTAGCTTGTTTGGAGTGGGTGTGGTCTTTGTGGTGTGTAAAGTTTTGCGTATGATTGTTGGTGTTTGCTATGTTTTTTTTTTTATGTGCGTTTTGTGCTTTGAAAATAATGGCATTGTTTGCCTTGTGAAAACTGACATTATTGCTTTTATTTTTGTCAGGAAGCTGCAACAATTGCGAGCGAAGATCTCCTCTGAGCTTTGTTGTTGCAGTTTTTCTCTGAAAATGTGCTTTTAACAAAGGTTGCAGTTGAGTGCTTTAGTTAGGAGAACAATGCTTGCGGCAGTGTTATGTTGCGCAGGGTAACAAAACATAAGCGACGTTCGTTCTGTCTCCCCCGTTTCAGCGATGTTTCTAGTTTTTTTGTTTTTTTTTGTTTAGCCGTTTCTGCCTACGATTGTAAGAGAAAAGGTATGAAGCAGCCTGTAAAATGGACGAGTCAATGTTTTAAAAGGTTTTGATTAATCTGGAAGTGATTTCCGTTGTCTGTTTTTCCATGATTCGGAGAAAAACTCTCCTTGCGCCGCCGTATGGAATGCAGTAGAATGGAATGCTCTTTTGTCTGCCGTGTCGAAGCAGTGCTTCCAAGATGAGAAAAAAATCAGCGTTGTGACTTTCCAAATGGTGAGATCTTTCCAGTTTATATTGCTTTTGCGCGATCGGCCTATATTCGACAAACTTCTTTGGATTAGCAATTAGCTAGTTTGGAATAAAAGGATCGTGACTCCGCCCATATCTACAAAACACCGTGTGTAACTGATACATATGAACAGCAACTGATTTGTGAAACTCTTGGGTTTAATTATGCAAAATTCATGATCGCAGCATATAAAAGTTTATGTCCAGTGAATCCACTGTCTTAACTTGTGTTGCACCCCTTTTAAATGAGTTTTGTTAAGCATTTGCTATTTATTAGAGTATGTTATCTGTCTGTGTGCTCATAGACGAAGAGCCCGACTGATCACATGGGTTAGCAACGAGAGCTGGAAGCCAATTGCTTAGAATAAACAGTTCCTTCAAACAGAGTGGCTACTTATGTGTGCTATTTAGAGTTACTCCGTGTAGCGAGTAGGAGGAGTGTTGATACATGAGTGTGGCGTCGTGCGTCAGTTATTGTTGTGTAGGGGTTACTGCTCTCTCCCCCGTTTCCAGTACAAGGGTACTAAATGCGTAGACACCTGTGACTAAATGCGTAGTCAAAGGAGAGTGACGCGTATTTGTTGCTCCTCTGCTCGCTGGGGGTCTGTGAGCACTGTCTTGTTGTTAAGTGGCTAGCTCTGGGTAGCTGGAAATATTCGGTTTTGCCCGGACCAGCGTTTCTAGCTTATTCACTCATTTATCAGTCACGGCAAAAGTTGTGGATGTGAAGGTGCGAGCCACAGCTGATGCTACTTGTTAGTCAGTTAGTGAACTAGTATGCTAATTTTTTGTGGAAATATTTTCTTTGTTCTTGTTAATGGTAATTGATATGGGGCCCTTAGTCTGTTTATTTTTGTGAATTATTGTTTTCTTTTCTTAATTGAATTACTAGCAAATAAAATGTTCATTCTTGTGTTCATAAACGCCTGCTCTTTGGATTAATTACATCTTGTCCCTCCCTCTGTAAGTTCAAACAACCCGCTCCTGGCACTTGTGGGTGTGCATTTTTATTGGGGGTACCTTCTGCCCACCCACCCACGCACGCACGCAAGGCACACTTTAATAAATGGTTTATTCAGGGTTCGCGTTTACTCACAATTTACGCGTCAAACTGGCATTTTTGCTAAAAATTGATTCCCGATTTTTTGACCAGCTAAAATTGACTTGTTGAACTTTGAATATCATTGGCTGTATTCTTCACCCCACATATTAACCTCACTTCATTTTGTCACATAACTTGTTTAAGTTTCTAATTTCTAACTACAGAGATTATGGGTGCAAATAAAAATATTAAAGTCAAAAAAGGTTCTAGAATCTGATTTGCATCTTATGAAATTTGAGCCAGTTATCAGGCTAAAGAGTCAAATTGACTTGTATATATTTATGAACCCTGTTTATTGAAAAAAACAGATTTTAGATTTCATCCGGCAGCGCTGCTCCCATTCAATGTCTTCAAGCACCCACACAAACTAGGAAAATTATGTCAATGAAATAATGATGAAGGTGGTTCTTTACACCTGAAGCAATCAAATTGGCAGTCCCAATAAGACTGTTCCAGTAAATGAGACTGCCAGTCTTCATAAAATGGAAGTATGAAATGGGCAGATTTATGATGTTTACAAAATAGATAGTTCGAAGCATTTGCAAGAAGGACAGACAATATTTCATCATTCCAGTTCAAAGAGAAACCAATAAACCAACTATCATGGACAGGATATCTTAGCATCGTCCATAAGACGGTTAACCATTGCAAGAATTTTGTTGATCCAGAAATAGGACACTCAAATTGAAAGGAAGTGGAGGTATCTGAAAAACATATGAAACCTCCCAAAACACTTAACCGACATCTTAATACAATTTTACTGGTACTGTTTAGTGTTGTGCCAGATGGTGCACAGCATGGCACTGGTGCCAGCAGTGCCAGCACCATCATTGGCACAGTGCAATTTTATAGTGCCAGTGCCATTAACAGTTGCAAGCTTAATCAATAGTATCAGGGATGGATGAAAGTCCAGATTGATTAAATACGCCGTGTACTGGTAGTCATGTAACATTAAAGACTATTCATAAATCACTAAAAATAGGAAGGAATCGAAAATGTATTACCAAATTTTAAAAAAATTTAAGCCTTTATTTGATATAAAAAATTAAGTGGCACCGGTGCAAAATGCCAGTGCAATTGGCCCAACACTAGTACTGTTTCATGTCCAACTGGCAACAAACTCTTGTCCACAAAAGAATTTTATTAAGCATATACGTATTTCGAAATCAGAGAATATATATAAGGGCCTGAGTGGCCATTATCCAATAAAAAGTTACAAGTGTAAGTTACAAAATAAACTTTGAATAATGGCCACTCTGTATTGACATTGAGTAATGAACTCAATGAGTTCGAAATACGTATATGCTTAATAAAATTCTTTTGTGGACAAGAGGTTGTTGTCAGTTGGTCATGTCGTTATCCAGTCCTTTCCAATTTCTCATCACTATTTCATGTATTGAAATTATTTAAATTTCCCAAATTTATCTCCAGGTGAGAGATTTAAATTAACAGGGTTCGTACACTTGATTAAAGGTAAACTTCCATGACTTTTCCAAAATCTTACTCTTTTATAATTTTAAGGATATAATCATATAATTTATAGAGAATTACTAAGAAAACATTAAATCTGTTCAAAAAAATACTTTATTATGTACGAGGGCAATCCGATAATAAAGGTACAGGTCAAATTATCCAGGACATATTCAAATAAACAAATGTAGACACAAATGTCATGTATATTACAAAGGTTTGTTTATTTTTCAACATAGTCGTCGTGAACACTTAAGCATTTGTCCCAGCGGTTCACCAGTTTAAACATTCCTTCACGGTACGTTTCTTGTCCCAAATTAACGAGATATTGTCGAACTTCAGCTTGCAATGCTTCTTGGTTAGGCAACCGTTTGCCCGATAAAAAATCCTTTAGAAGGCCGAAAAGGTGAAAATCGGATGGGGCGAGGTCCGGACTGTAGGGGGGGGGGGGGGTGTGCTCTAGGATTACCCACTTTCTCGCTTTTAGCCAGGCTTTCGTCTTCTTCTAAGTGTGAGCTCGTGTGCCATCATCCAAAAACCTCACTCCAGCGTATAATCTTCCTGGTCACTTTCGACGAATGGCTTCTCACTTTGATTTACTCCTTCAGCTTGGAGAAATCTGATTACTCCTCGAACTTTGACTTTGACATATTTGTCGATAACACCGGTCATTTTGTCAACTTGCTGCTCTATGCCAGGTATTGACTCAACAAAATAGCCGTTTCAGTGGTAACTACTACTGACATGTCCTCATTATGTATGCATGTGACGTCCTAGCTGCGCGCACAGTTCTTGTATACTCATCCTCCGTACCTTTATTATAGGACCACCTTCGTATAATTTCAAGCATTTCACATTGCAGTTCTTTTAGTTCAAGTAGTTGTTCTACTGATGTCTGTTATCAATTTGTACAATTTCAATTTGATTTTTTTGGGCATGGCTATGTAGTGGCATGATTGCGATGCAAGTGACAAAGCTCCTTTTTCTTCTTTTGTTGCAAGTTTATCTGCATCAGCATTTAGTTTTTCAATATCAATCTTTTATTTATTTCGATTTTTGTTTCATCTCATGAATTTCTTCACACTTTCTCCTTGTGCTAGCTTGGTTTTCTTTTTCTTTTAACTTATTATTTTCTTTAAAAATATCATTTTTGTCTTGCACTTGCATTCAATAATTGCTTGTCTATATCAATGTTTGAAAGTCCTCCAATGGAATCAATATGATCAGTAATCAATCTTTGTGTGACTAAAATTCTCCACTGCGCTGTTCTTGTTAACTTGAATGGCCCTCTTTCCATTGTTGCCTGACCATGAGAAAGTAACAGCACCTACAGAGGGTTGAGTACGTCATAACTAAACGACTTGCAAGCCTATGAGAAATCCCGCCGCCGCGTTCGGTGATGTCCTATCTGGTGCCCACGGTGTCGAACTATGGCTCTGCATCGCAGTTTCCATTCAATAAGACTTCACAGAGAGGCTTTCCACAGACCATCCAATGTACAGGGTCGTCTGCTTTCAAGAGGCGCGTTTCAGTAGTCCAAAGCCGCAATATTCCATGGGGGACGCGTCTAGAGATTTCACGGGTATGTCTTCAAATGAGATGGAATGTATGCCCGTCTCCTGCTCCAGTGTTCACAAATGGGCGACCACTGACTTGGATGTATGACTCGCAGCTTTATCCCAATATACCCATGCCAGGTTTTGGACGCTTAACCAGTCGGAGATTTTTGTGGATTATGCAACACCCCGTATAGTAAGGTAACTCTCAGAAGGGGAAGTTGTACACGAAACGAAAGCATTCAAGTAACGGGAAAACCATGACCAAGAACGCCCGTAGGGCCGAAAGTTTAGGTGAGATGCAAAATGCCAGGAGTAGAAAAGTTTACTATCATCAGATGGCACGCACAAGTGAAAAAGGTATGCTACATTGCTTGCAAGTGAAAAACGCCCCTGGCCCACAAAAATTTAAATGAAATGTTTTTTCTATCCTTCAAAAAAAGACAGAAGAGCCTAAAGATTGTGTAGAAAGGCAGAAAAAGGCATTAAAAAAAGCAAATTGAATTGGAGGCTGTTAACATGACAAAAAAGGAAATTATGCAGATAAGGCCTCCAATTAAATCTGAGTTTATCACTGCCTTTTTTAAGCTTTTCTACTCGGACTTTGGGTCCATCAGTTCTATTTTCAGAGAGAGGGGATGGGAAAAATGTTAGTTTTATTTTTTGTGAGGGAGGGGAGTTTTTTCCTTGCAAGCAATCTGGCCTACCTTTATTGCATGTGGTGCCGTCCGACGATAGGCAAACTTTTTCTACTCTCTCCATCATGCATTTTGTTGTCGATTAACCCGACTAACCTAACTGCATCATGCTTTTACAGTTTAAATGAATTGGCAATCTATCAGTTTATTTTTGTAGTTTATCAGTTTGCAATCTAAGTATAACAGATTTTTCACACGTTTCCAGACAAGAAATTAAAGTATTCTTAGCTATTGCTACTTCAGCTTTATTTACCATAAAATGGGCTTCTTGTGTAATAAGATTCCTCTTTTAGAACCAAAAAAAAACACCAGTAAAACTGCTATCCTTTTGTTTATTGTGATCCCTACTTTTAGCTCATTGCGAGAAAAATAAGCACAAATATACAGAAAAACCTTTTTATTTTTTACATTTTTAAATGTGCATAATCTGGAACTTTACAATTAAAAACCTTTATCTGTAATTTTGGGATCTTTTAAATATTCATCTGTTAACCCTAGAATACTAACCATGAGCAGCATAACCTTGGTACTAACTATACATCTCCCAGATGTACATCACATTGAAATGCAGTTATGATTAGTTGTATTGATTGAAATAAGGAGTTTTGTGTATTTATTTATTATATAATAAGTACTTTAGAACAATACATTTATTATAAAAGTTGTTCATTAACTATTTAACAACTCTGTAAAATAGCAATATTAAAAAAAACAATCGATATAAGAATATTCGCAAAAAATGTATTAAAACGAATTTTATAGTCTAAAATGTTTTAAAAGACAAACGAAACGAGATATTTCTAGAATTTGGAAAAAAATTGAACTTAATATTGACCTTTGAGGAATACCATTTGTGATCTCAGAAACTGAACTTTCAGGGTTATTTATCTTTAGTTTTTACATTCTATTCTTATGCATTCCTTTCAACAAATTTAAGCATTGTCCTCTTATACCATATTTTAATTTTAAAAACAAAGTATCACGATTAACCAAATCCCAAGCTTTATTTAAATCCAAAAAATAACTGCTGAATTGAGACCATGATGAAAGCATTTATTTAATTTTTGTGTCATTTCAAATTTCGGGTTGACTTTTTTCTATAACCATATATTTCTTTACCAAAAGTATTGTTCTTTTCCCAAAATTCCTTAAGTTTTTTTTAATCCAATGTTTAAAAATATTTTGTAATAATAGAAAGTATGATATTGGTCTATTATTATTTAAATCTGTTTTTTACCTTTCTTATAGATTGGCCTAATCTTTGACATTTTTTATCTCTTTTGGCCATTCATTTGTCTTCAATATTACATTATATAAATGAGTTAACAAAACCCTTACCATTATTTCTAATGTTGTTTGCCTAAATTCCATCAATTCCTGAAGACTAATTTATATTTAGACTTCCAATAATATTTTCAATTTCTTTTTCTTCTACTGAATCCATAACAATAGAATTTTGTATTAATATAAGCACTTGTAATTAATAATAACTAAAACGCCTCAGAGGATATAAATAAGCACCATCATTCATAACAACACGTCCAAGAGACGTCCAAAAATATGTGTTGAATACTAACTCTACGTCCATTAGATGTACAAAAATTTACGTTGAATACTAACTCTACGTCTAACAGACGCACTATGTTTACGAAAATACGCAATACACGCTGTTGATATGCAAGCTGGACAACTGAAACACCACTATTCGAAAGAATACATGTTTGATGAAGCATACCTGGAGTTACAGGGCGCTCTTTCAAGGTCAAGCGCAGCAGCTGATGTTTAAAATTTTAACTACGTCTCCAAGACGTTGGTTAGCATTCTAGGGTTAAATTGGTAAATAAAACGAGATTAGAAAAAAATGAAACAAGACAAAAAGCAACTACACGTTTTTAAGTGTTCATTTAATAAATGCTCTTTGTCTCGTGGTCCTGTATTATTAAATAAAATCAATGAATATTAACCCAATTATACCGAAGGTTAAATTTTTTTGAATTTATGCATAAAATTCATATACGAGGTGCATTCAAGTTCTAAGGCCTCCGATTTTTTTTCTCCGGATTGGAAAGAGATAGAAACATGCGCATTGTTTTAAAATGAGGCCGCGTTCATTGTCAATACATCCCAGAGATGGCAGCACCATATGGCAGATGGAATTTTACCACCAGCGGCGAGAATGAGAACTGTTTTAGATACTGAAAATGGCGACGTATTCCTTACTTGAACAGCGTGCAATCATTCGTTTTCTGAATTTGCGTGGTGTGAAACCAATTGAAATTCATCGACAGTTGAAGGAGACATGTGGTGATGGAGTTATGGATGTGTCGAAAGTGCGTTCTTGGGTACGACAGTTTAATGAAGGCAGAACATCGTGTGACAACAAACCGAAACAACCTCGGGCTCGCACAAGCCGGTCTGACGACATGATCGAGAAAGTGGAGAGAATTGTTTTGGGGGATCGCCGAATGACTGTTGAACAGATCGCCTCCAGAGTTGGCATTTGTGTGGGTTCTGTGCACACAATCCTGCATGACGACCTGAAAATGCGAAAAGTGTCATCCAGGTGGGTGCCACGAATGCTGACGGACGACCACAAGGCTGCCCGTGTGGCATGTTGCCAAGCAATGTTGATGAGCAACGACAGCATGAATGGGACTTTCTTTTCGTCGGTTGTGACAATGGATGAGACGTGGATACCATTTTTCAATCCAGAAACAAAGCGCCAGTCAGCTCAATGGAAGCACACAGATTCACCGCCACCAAAAAAATTTCGGGTAACTGCCAGTGCTGAAAAAATGATGGTGTCCATGTTCTGGGACAGCGAGGGCGTAATCCTTACCCATTGCGTTCCAAAGGGCACCACGGTAACAGGTGCATCCTACGAAAATGTTTTGAAGAACAAATTCCTTCCTGCACTGCAACAAAAACATCCGGGAAGGGCTGCGCGTGTGCTGTTTCACCAAGACAACGCACCTGCACATCGAGCTAATGTTACGCAACAGTTTCTTCGTGATAACAACTTTCAAGTGATTCCTCATGCTCCCTACTCACCTGATCTGGCTCCTAGTGACTTTTGGCTTTTTCCAACAATGAAAGACACTCTCCGTGGCCGCACATTCACCAGCCGTTCTGCTATTGCCTCAGCGATTTTCCAGTGGTCAAAACAGACTCCTAAAGAAGCCTTCGCCGCTGCCATGGAATCATGGCGTCAGCGTTGTGAAAAATGTGTACGTCTGCAGGGCGATTACGTCGAGAAGTAACGCCAGTTTCATCGATTTCGGGTGAGTAGTTAATTAGAAAAAAAATCGGAGGCCTTAGAACTTGAATGCACCTCGTATGTTATCTAGAAAAATTCAAAAAATAAGAATTTGAAGAGAATTTTTTTTTATTTTACTACAATGTTGAGTTATGTGGCATTCCAAAAATGGAACACTAGGCATATCCACCGCTACATTGTACATAATTTTTAAATTGAACACTAGGTAAAAACATGCTACGTTGTACATAACCAGTAAACTATGAATATAATATATAATTTTAAAATTACTTTTCCTTTCTAATATAATTATTCTGTTTGATATAGAACAGAGCGTTTCACACGTAAAGCAAAATGATATTGTCCAGGGTGTCTCTAAGGACAACTGATGCACCAACAGCATATTCCTCATTTTTAGTATCTGGGTGTTTATCCTGATATAGCTAAAACCGGCTAATGTAGCCCAGTCGGGTTGCACCACACAAAAAAACTTGTATCCAAACCAAATGGGTTTTCCCCGGCTAAATTGTTTATATCCATGACGACCAAAATAAGGAACCATGGATTCATCCAAGCAATGATGTTTTTCATTTGGAATAACTTTCATGCATCTTTCATTTAGTATGCTTATGAGAGGTTGTAACTTTGAAAATTTGTCCATCGGACCCAAATTTGCATTGTCAGCAACATGCAAATTAGAAAATATACTGTTTCAAAGTGATCACGTCTTATTGCAGCACTAACTAATGCCTGATGTGTATCTGTTCTTTGTTCCCAAGACATACGTCTTCTAGGAACTGAGACATAACCACTCAGAAAAATAATTCTCAAAAAACATTTGAATTCAGACGTGGTCAAACAAAGATTTACACCCTTTACTTGCAACATATAAGTTGGAATATGTTACAATGAGTTCGACGACCTCATCATCAAGAAAAAGTTCAAATATTTCTGTGAGAGTTCTCGTTTTGGTGAAGAAATTCATTGGAGGTTCTGTAACTCTACCTGCTACAGGATCTGCATTTGCGAACTATTTTTGTTGCTTTAATACGCTTTGCTGGAGGAAGTTGCTGCGCATAGACGGAATCAGGTGCGTATATACTCTTTTGAAACTTGGTCATACTCTGTTTGAATATGATCTGCAGGTACGCGCAACAAGGAACCTGGAAGATTATTTATTGTCCCACCTTCATCTCCTGAATCCTCATTTTCAGGTAGTTCTATCACTATTGCATTTGCTTCTATTCTCACATCTTCGTCTAACAGGTGAGTTATTTCATATAATCTTAGACATCGAGATATCTTGAGGCTTATAAACTGATTTCCACTAAGAAAATAAATAAGGAATTCCTAATTCCTAAACATAGTGCTTTTGCCTAGTGTTGCAAAAATGGAACATACAAACTTTCAAATGTATAACTATTACAAAAATAGAAAATTTCGAAATTTTCTATATACTGTATAGCACAATAGCATAACAATAATGGAAAAAAATTAGTTATATAGGAGGTAATGCAGTATAGTTATATTTACCTGTCTTTAGATGGATCACTGAAAAATTTCCTGAATAATTACATTACATTTTGATGGGCTATCACAACAATATCCACGGAAGTGACTAACACTGTGCTCCACATGACAGCTAGTAACCTTCAAGAGGCATACACACTTGACAAATCACAGCTCAGTGATAATCATGACTAGTAGGATATAAGTAACTCCCACGTTACAACTGTTCCAATAATGGATTACTAGGCATAAATGGGTTAATGAGGCACATCTATGTTTAAACAAATATTTCATTTATGATTTTATTTAACATGAGATAATAATAATAAACAACAATAAATAATATAAACAAGCATGGATGGACTTCTTTTTGTGAGGTCACTTTCATAATAGTTTTTGGCACTGGGAAATATACATAAAAAGTCAATTAATGTACTGTATAATGAACTGAACATTTTCTGTACTATATAATAGAAGTACTGTGATGTGCAAGGGTTGGTCGAAATGCAATGCCTCCATGGCTTTAACTTTTTTTATTTGTTAACAGATTTTCAAAATTCTAATTGTACCTGATACTTACATTTGTCCTCTATGTTGTGACACACCCCTTAATTATATATGCATGACAACCTAATAACCCATTCTTACTGTGTCGGAAGGCGCGCATCAACTGAGTTCAGAACTGATACCGGAGGAGTGAAATATCGTGAATCAGAATACACAAATCAACCAGTCAAAGTTAAAAAAACAAGTAATGATTTATTTTAACCTTTTCAGCTCGATACAATTATAGTCCAAAACAAACATTACTTTTACAGTACACTAAATTGCACTAACCTTAGTTTACGATCGATTGTGTAATCATCAGCAAATAGCGATACACTAAAGGGGCCCCTTAGCTAATGCGCTACTGCTCCATAACCGCCACCAGGTGTGCGGAACACATGCAGTTCCTCACAATACAATACGAAAACAAAGGTCTAGATCAATCATCATTAACCAAGAATACACTTAACAGAGGCATCGGACTTAAGGCAATAATTCAAATGTAAGTGTGCTTACGAGTCTCAGTAATACGGGTCTGCCACGGGCAATCATCCACTTAATAGCTATGGCGTAACGCCGGAGAGTGCAACGTGATTCTTTTGAATTAGTCAACTCGTTGAAAGACACGGCGAGAACCACGGAAACCCCGCCGATGATTCCCGTGCAGTTAGCTACCGGATCGCAAGAGTACTCAGTGCAACGCTTATTGAATGAATTCCCCTTATCTCTTAATAATAATAGAGAAGCAGGGGATCCACAGTGAAGTTACACTAATTTATTATTGCTACTTCAGACCAACGGCCCTCTGCTTGGAAGCATTCCTTAAGACTATATCAACTTTCATAAACAAGGTAGACTACAATACTATACACATAAGCAGCTCGTATAGCATAAACTAACATTTTCCATATTCTTTTATAACCCAAACAGTGTCATGTCCAGGAAAACAAATGCTCCTCATGCATTATACGTGATATGCTGATTAACAGCGGCACACATCTCTTCCCGTAGTTCGTATATATCTCACGTCACTGTTCTAGTAAATCTTCGCATCGTCCACAGTCAACTAAATAAAATAAAGGAAAGCAAGTCACTAATAGATGCATCGATTATGGAATACTGCAGAATTTGAATGCTGGATCAGAAAAAATACTTGCAATCAACATCAGCTTCTCCATCGGGATAATTATATGACAACGCACATCGAACGTTACCCACGAACATTTCACACCGCATCTGAAATACTCGAAACTCCGTCATATATATGTCAGCACAAGGAAAAGTTATAGTAACTTATCCTCTGTTGCTATAAATATATTATTCATGAAACTTATCTTTGCAGATGATGGTAAAACAAATCGAATGTTGAACGATCTTGTTCTCAGACGCCATCATAAACAAAAGAACATCTATCTTCAGACAACATAACGAAGTCCGTCCCTGACAAACTTTTTATTCCCAAAAAAAAAACAAAAAAAACTTGAATTTTCTCTTACAAACGAGCAACACGTACCCAACAATTAAGGGATGCCTAGGACCTCATCTTCCTAGAATTTCTCTCACACAACAATAGTAAGTGTCAACAATAACTCACTCTGTTATGTTTCTCTACTGACGCAAGCGGATCGGAATTAATACATTAAAATTCAACAATTAGGGTAGATGTACCAGTAATTGACAGTTTAAGACATTGCTGTGAAACGAAATTGTGTACGTAAATCAAATTGCATTTTGAAATTTTTCTAGTTATACCATTAAATTGCAAATATAGTGCAGGATTTGCCAATTTCTAAACAATTATTATATCTTTAAAAGCTATTAAGTAATTAAATTTTTTCCTAACTAATGCAGGAATCGCCAGTAGTTGACAGTTAATGTACCAGAAATTGACAGGTAGTTTCACCAGTAATTGACAATAATTTAATTACCTATTTTTGTTAACTATTTTTACAAAAAAAATTGATAACATTCAAAAGTAGCCGAAGAAATCAAGCATTTTTAAGAATGTCTAAAGTATTTAGCATTAACTAAAATTATGCTTTTTAAAACTTAAGTTGTTCATATAGACCACTTATATTTTTTCCTTTTGAAATAATAAATAAAATCAGTTCACTCCAATGTAGAGTGCAAGAACCATAGAAAATGAACGTGTTTTCCAGCAGTTCAATATCATTATATCTTGGCCAACAAATTGTTGGTAGAAAAAATTGATTTTTGACGATTGTTCTCCTACTTGCAAATGTTACTTCTTATCATAGTAAACAGAATAGTAGTTTTCTTCTTGGAAGATAACTTGTCCTGGGCTATCTGTTGATCGTCTCTGTGACAAGATTCAGGACCAACAAAAAGAATCGGCGAATAGGGCCTAGAAGATTTATGTCAAATTGGCTGATCTAGAAATTGACAATCAATTTCCTATAATTGACGCATCTAGATCAATTACTGGAAATTAGGAAGTTACACATAAAAACATCATGTTTTCTTTATTATTACCCTACATTCTATGTCGCATTAGTATATTTTTGTTCGTTTTTTTTCAAACACAGAAATTATCAATAATTGAAAGGTTATGTCAATTACCAGTGAAACTACATATCTGAGTTCTAGTAGTTGACGATGGGTTAAAACAGTTAACAAATTGGTCATCAGAAATTCTGTTAATACTAGAAGTAATGTCCACTGATCACACAAAAAGGTTCAGGTAAAATTAGTAACAAATATTGCATAACATTCATGAAATAAATTCAAGTAATCAACCCCTCACGTAGTGGTTCATTGTAAGGTTTTTTCGACTCGGTAAGGCATTGAACAATCAACATGTGTTTGCGGCCATAATAGGGAGCAAAGTTCCTAGTTTTTTGCTGTTCTGGGAAGCCTAATACATTGTTTAATACGAGGTGGCAACACCAGTCCCTTTTCTTGCCTTATTACTTTATTAAAATCTTTTAAATCGTGAATTGTCAATTACTGGTGCACTGTCAACTACTGGTACATCTACCCTATACACAAAAACAAAAAATAATACCCTTTAAAACAAACATATTTCCTAAAACAGATGTATACCATATCAGGAATTATATCGAGCTGATAATTATTTTAGCAATATTATCTTGAAGAAATTATTAATTAATTACACGGAATCAAAATCTATTTTAAGTATTAAAAAAAAAAAAATATTTAAACTATTTATTTCTCAATAGTACCTAGAACAATATTACCCAATAAACAACTTGACTTGTCACATACGCCCAATAACACAAAAAAAAAAAAAAAAAAAAAAAAAAAAAAATAACATAATTTTATTTTTTAAAAAAGAAAAACCACAATCAACACAACCCCAAACTACATATATTTAATAAATTAAATGTTAAAACAGACACTAATATTGACACTCCCTTTCTATCTCATAACTGGCAGAATCCCAATTGTCAACCTTTATCCAGGAACTGTATTCCTTCCCCTTCGTAGTATTCATCCCCTTCCTCATTTACTTTACTCCTATCCTCCTCCATCTCATCTATCATCTGAATCGTGTTGGCTAATTTCAGCGCTAATGGATTCATGCGAATTTTTCTATTTTTACTGTCCCATCCCTTTGGACGATAATCGCCCATCCATTTTAATCCACATTCTGGGACTTCAGCTAATATCTCCACTCTTCCCGGTTCACATATACCGGAATTCGTACTTCTAGGCACTGCTCTACTCCTCGTCATTGTCTACATCTCTAACCTCCACCTGCCCCACATATCCTCTATTCACCTGAATTCCCTTAGAGTGGCCTTTCCTGACCCCACATTGTGCTGCTACGCTCTTACGTATCTTAACAGTCATGGTTGCGGCGTCTGTGTAAGCGTGCTTCACAATCACCGGAGTATTGCTACAATTATCCCTCACCTGTTTTTCTATTCCTACCTTCCTTTCCTTCCGTTTTTGTCCCCAATCCTTTGATGTATTTAACCACCTGTACCAGGCTTGACTTTCTCGCACCCAGTGCGTGTCCCCAAATCTTACGCCCACTACCTGAATCCACCCCTTATTGTCACATCCATTCACGACGAAAGGACCACCCAACGAATACTCTTACGTCAATCCTCAGTTCTTGAGGGGTCAGGCACCTTGATGATCATAACTAGTTGCCCTTTACTACCATCACCTGTCGTAGTACAGACCTTTGCCCCCCCCCCCCCCTATGATTCCTTGGACTCCTGGGTCTCGCTCTTTTGTATTGTCCACGCAGGAATTCATCACTTCCCTCGACGCTTCTTGTGGGACTACATCCACACTATTCACCAGGGTGGTTGCCACGCACTGAAAGGTCAGCCCCCTCATTACGTCCATCCCTAATATCCCATCATATGGGCGGTCAGAAAACTCATGTAACATGAACATTCTGGCCCCCATAAGATGTCCCTGGATGCTGACCTCCAAGGTGGCACTTTGTTCCACAGCCATGCAGCTTCCATTGACACCTCGAATAATCATATTTGCCGGTTGCCATGGAAAATGCGCGATTTGCTTACACATCTCTGAGTCTAATAACGATACTTGAGAACCAGTGTCTATGAGCATAGACACTGGTTGTCCTTGTATATCTACTTTGGTGACGCACAGCCCCTCGTCGATGCAATGCATCACTAATGGCTCTCCAAATGCTGAGCTGACACTAGTGTTGCACGGCTTGGTGTTCTTTTTAGGGCAATTGCAGGCATAATGCCCGGGTAGTGAACACCTAAAACAGCCAGTCCCAACATTCGGTCTCGGTCCCATTGGTAATTGTTTTTTATCGAGATTGGCCCTTAATTGAGCAACAGTTTGTGTGAGAATTATCACCGCCTCCTCCAACCTTTTCACGGTTGCGCTGCACTCACAACTCATCGATTGTGATTTTGGGGGCTCAGGTAACTTATTTCCTTTTGTTCCCCCCCCCCCCTTACCTTGAGCGCAACTAGATATTCCTTCACCCGCTTCTGCTACGTTTGAAGCTCCCTTTCCCTTCTCTATTTCCTCCGACTTAAGGGCCGCCTCCACCGCCTCTTTAAACGTTTTTGGCTTAGTGGCCAGCAAAATCCTTTGGTGGGCCTGGAGACACCCACCCGAAAATCTTTGTAGGATCATGGGGTCTCGACCCGCTTCCCACTGGGGATTTGCCCACACAAATCTTGCCATTGCAATTTCTAGTCGATCAACATAGGCAAGTACTATTTCTGATGGGTGTTGGAAGGTGCCGTACAACTCCTTTTCAACATCACGAGCCGTAGTTGTGCGACCGAACACTTGTTTCGCATAATCTGTCAGTTCGACAATGCCGTGGTCGGACGCACGCCTCGCGGCTACTCCCCTTATTTTTGATCATATGACCGACAATTTAACCTTTGGGGTCCGGTTGCCAATTTCTGCCATATTCTCCACACCCGAAAGGAAGGCTATAATGCTCACTCCACCATCCTCCCCAGAGAATGTGGGGACTGACGAGGTGAAACCCACCAACTCCGGCATGGCAGCTGCTCCCCTCTCCACTTTCCTATCACCTTCATCGTCTGGCATAGTTAACGTACACTATATGATCAAAAATATCCGGACACCCCTCACAGATCATCGACTGGCCCAATGTCACATGATAATGACTTGCACATCATTTAAATAGCTT
>JAHWFO010036057.1:0-14460 GCA_023313115.1 Rhysida immarginata | reverse complement strand
TGATCAATTGAAAAAACACCAAGAATAAAACATTTCTCGAATATTGTGTACAATCTGAAAATAACATTAAAAATAGGGGTTCCTATTTAATATTTCAAAGTTACTCCCTCCCCCAGCCCCCCTCACAAGGGTTGGGGGGGGGGGGGTAATTTTTTAACTAATGAATTTCCCCCGCGAAATAATTCACTTTTGATTTTGGACATTTTTTCGTACAATGCTTAGTTTCCGAGATACTCAGTTGTCTCAAGATAAATGCCTCACCCTGTATATAAAACATCTCGTCATGGAGTGTCATGATGAATATAACGAGTAATTAATGATACTTGAAATTGGTTTAGTAATACGTGTTCTATGATACCATATGGCCTGTAAGGTCAGGGTGAATACAAAAGTCTGAACCCCCATTTTATTTTTTGAACCGAAGCAGACGTCAATTTTGATCAAACCAATGAATAGGAAGTTGTGGGTGGCCTATCTCATGGTGCACTTTTCATCATCCCAAATATGCAAATTAGGGCACATTCAAAATTTATCTCAAAAACCGTAAGGGATAGAGAAAAAAACCCAATTGCAAACTTGTTCAGCATAAAATCATCCAAATCGGACCAACCAATCACCCACAATCACGTGGTGAACTGTTTGTAGCTTACAAACAGTCACACTGCAAAAACAAGTTACTTCAAACAGTTTAAAAAAAAAGTTAATCAACAAAATGCTCGATGTGACGACCGTGGGCACCATACCACAATTGGGCACGGAACCTAACTGACGCCAAAACATCTGCAAGCATGGCTGGTGTCACTCCTCGGCACGCTTCCTGGATTCGTTGAACCAGATCCTCCAGTGAGGCGGGTTGCGTAGCATAAACCTTGTCCTTCAGGTATCCCCACAAGAAAAAGTCAAGTGGTGTAAAATCAGGGGAGCGGGGTGGGCAACGAACTGGTCCTCCTCGGCCAATCCATTGTTGTCCAAACATCTCACTTAGACGCTCGCGAACGACCAACCCGTAATGTGGAGGAGCTCCATCATGCTGAAACCACGTGCGCTGATACGAGGCCAATGGCAAATTGTCAATGAAGTCTGTGACTACCACGTTGAGAATTTCAGCCCGGTAGCGTTCTGCAGTCAGTGTTCCAACGTAAAAATACGGTCCAACCACAGTGTCATTGTACAATCCACACCACACATTGATTCTCCAGTTCACTTGATGAGTTGCTTCTCGCAGACATCGTGGGTTTTCGTCTGCCCAATGATGATGGTTGTGCCTGTTGATAACTCCATCCCTGGTGAACTGGGCTTCATCTGTCCACAACACCTCATGAATGAAGTTTGGATTGTCATCCAGGCAGGTAAGTAACCAGTTGCAGAAGGTGGCCCTAGCAACATAATCCAATGGCAGTAACTCCTGGTGACAATGAATATGGTATGGGTGAAAATGATGTGCGTGTAGAATGTTGAGAACAGTACTCTGATGGCACCCAACATCTGCAGCAATTGCTCTGCTGCTTGTGTGGGGATTTGCAGCAACTGCAGCCAGAACTAGTGTTGTTGTATCCTCGTCGCCTTGTGCCCTTGGTCGTCCTCGTTCTGCATTAACATTCCCTGTAGCCTCGAATCTTTGAATAATGTGACGCATTGTTTGACGAGATGGATGGCGTTCGTTAGGGCATCTGTCTCGATACAACCTAACTGCAGCATGTAGATTTCTCCTTGCCTCTCCGAAGCAGAAGATCATGTTGACCATTTCCGGAACAGTGTAGCTTGCCATCCTGGAATTGTTCTGTCTTCTGTGTGCTGAAACATGCCTTTTATTTGCTTTTCCGCATGAAAGTGAATGTGAGTATGGTAATTTATGTTAATTTTTTGATTTGCACGCTTTACATGGTGGAAATATCAACATTCAGTTTTCCTTGTGCAGTGTGACTCTTTGTAAGCTACAAACAGTTCACCACGTGATTGTGGGTGATTGGTTAGTCCGATTTGGATTATTTTATGCTGAACAATTTGGGTTTTTTTCTCTGTCTCTTACGGTTTTTGATATAAATTTTGAATGTGTCCTAATTTGCATATTTGGGATGATGAAAAGTGCACCATGGGATAGGCCATCCACAACTTCCTATTCATTGGATTCATCAAAATTGACATATCTGCTTCGGTTCAAAAAATAAAAGGGGGGTTCAGACTTTTGTATTCACCCTGTATATCAAGCAACTCGTAACGATGTGTCATGCATGAATATAACGTGTAATTAAAGATAGTAGAAACTGGTTTAGTAGCACGTGTTCTATTGTACCATATGATACCGTTGGAAACTTTCAATGCAAAGGCGAGAGAATGAAATACGATCCAGATGGCGGAGATTTTTTTTTTTTTTTTTTTAGAAATTTAGAGAGATTTGAATCAAAACTATTTCTCTCGTATTTTACTTACCACAAGTCCGTTGTTTCTTTCTTAGATTTTAATAATATTGAAGAAGATATTGATTTACAAAATCAAGAGATAATTGATACATAGGTATAATTGTAGATACAATGATAGAACTAATGAAAATAAATGGTATTATACATATACAGGGTGAATACAAAAGTCTGAACCCCCCTTTTGTTTTTTGAACCGAAGCAGATATGTCAATTTTGATGAATCCAATGAATAGGAAGTTGTGGGTGGCCTATCCCATGGTGCACTTTTCACCATCCCAAATATGCAAATTAGGACACATTCAAAATTTATCACAAAAACCGTAAGGGATAGAGAAGAAAACCCAATTGCAAACTTGTTCACCATAAAAAAACGAGCAAAACAAAAAAAAATCATCCAAATCGGACCAACCAATCACCCACAATTACGTGGTGAACTGTTTGTAGCTTACAAACAGTCACACTGCACAAGGAAAACTGAACGTTGATATTTCCATCATGTAAAGCATGCAAATCAAAAAATTAACATAAATTACCATACTCACATTCACTTTCATGCGGAAAAGCAAATAAAAGGCATGTTTCAGCACACAGAAGACAGAACAATTCCAGGATGGCAAGCTACACTGTTCCAGAAATGGTCAACATGATCTTCTGCTTGTGGGTGATTGGTTGGTCCGATTTGGATGATTTTTTTTTTGTTTTGTTTGTTTTTTTATGCTGACCAAGTTTGCAATTGGGTTTTTTTTCTCTGTCCCTTACGGCTTTTGAGATAAATTTTGAATGTGTCCTAATTTGCATATTTGGGATGATGAAAAGTTCACCATGGGATAGGCCACCCACAACTTCCTATTCATTGGATTCATTAAAATTGACATATCTGCTTCGGTTCAAAAAATAAAACGGGGGTTCAGACTTTTGTATTCACCCTGTATAATATTAATTTATGGCTTGTTCCTCATTCGTCCAAGTAATAACATCCATAATAACATTTATATAATTTACTTCTATATTACTTAGAATCTATTACAATAACCATAGAAGTTTTCACTTCGGTCGTGCGGTCTTAAGCACACACCCGTTTGTTTGTTTTTTTATTATCCTTAATGTGTTTTTGAATTTTTTTATCTATAGTATTAGTTTAAAAATTCCATCAGAATTAGCATATAAAATCTTCCAGCACAAAACTGTTTTCTCGAAATTCTCTCCCTTAAATGTCAAGCACAAAAGCTTAATCTTATCATAAATGTCAAGTTCTTTCAAAAATGAAATCTTATTAAATTTTCGTGTACTCTTCGTTGACTATTCGTATAGTTTAATTGCGCAGCAAATTAAGCTTCACAACAAAGAGTAAAAAAGCATTAATCTGTATTCATTGTATATTAATAAATCGACTCTAGCTGCGCTTTTCTTTTCTAAAAAGGACTAGAAGCAACGCAACGCAATTTTAGAGGCATTTTTTTTTTAAAAAAAAAATTATAGCTGATGATTTGATAAGTTTAAATTGAAATACTAACAAAATAAGGATTGTTTGATTTTTTAATTACACAAGAAATAACTTGCCGGTCCCACGTTTACTTTGCACGAGGGAAAAGATTTAATTGAATTTAATATTACATGTATTTGATTTCCCAATTAAAACGCAAGGTAAGCAAGAAAAAATCCTATTTGTTGCGTAAATTTTAATGAAAAGGCGGAAAACTTAGAGAACAACAACACGAAGAAAAAAAAGTCGCCTTCATAATTTCTGCAAAGCTTTTCCTAATATTTGACCGTTTCATTGTTCCTCGGCTGTTTTCAATGGTTCAGCTGAGAGCCATTTTGCTCTCGCTTTATGACTCAGAAGAGAGTCATGAAAATTCTTTAATAGAATTAAAACGTTGACTAGTGAGAGAACTTTGAACCCTCTCGAAAAAAATTTTCCCTCCAATTTAATTCCTTTCTCGCTTTTATCATATTCATTGGATTAATGTCTCCCCTCCTGCGATGCATTTGTTATCCGACGAAAAGGATAATGAATAGGCATTTCTCTTTAACTGCATTAGTCGATTGATGTTTGCCTAGACTCGTCGTCCTACTGTTGTAAACACAGCCCAGATGACAGTTGACGGAACATTCGTTTGCAACAATGCTCGTGAGGAACATTGGAGGAGTCGAGAGGGGAGGGTAAAAAAAATAAAGGGCCGTTCTTAATAAGACCTCATCCGTCGCGACACGTTTCTTTTCATTAACGTGTGCCATGGCTCTTGTAAAAATTTCATAATAAGTCGTGGGAAAAGCCTCATAATTTAAAATCCGACCCCCCCCCCTACCTAGCCAGGTCGTCAAATCCAATGTGCAAATGTCATTGCAGAAATGAGATTTGCCTGCAGGAATTACTGCACCTCTGAAGTTAAAAAGGGAAAATTTATAATAAACAAGCAATTCAGTATAGATACTACTGGAACATTATTGCTTTTCAGTTTACCTTAATGTGCTATATCAGTCTTTTTTTTTCCTTTTAAAAATTGTTCATTTCAAAAAAGAAAAAAAAATAAATCCATTTTATTTGGATAGAAATTTTATACTGCGCTGCCACTTTTAGGTACACACCACAAAATATGCAAATTGAGTGGATGCCTGATTTGCATGTCTCATGATCACAAATCACGGTATAAATATCTTGACCCAACTTTTCTGCTGTCAGTTAAGCGTGAAATCAAAAATGGGAAAGACCAGTGAACTTTTCTCCTGAACTTTTCTCGAGAGCGGATCAAGGAACGAAAAACATGTAGCCATCGTGACTCCTACTTACTTGCTTTTCAAACCCGCTTATCCGTTCGGGTCGCGGAGGCAGCAGCCCTATGGAGGATCTCCAGCGATCGCGATCTTCCGCCATCAGGCGCATATCCTCCCTGGTAATATCCAAGCGACTCGAACCCAGATTCTCCATGTAGTCCAGCCACCTGGTTCTAGGCCGTTCCCTTGGTCTCTTACCCACCGGCTTGGAAAATAACAACACGTGGCCATACCAGCGCAATTGAGATCTCTCAATGCGGAGAAGTAGCGGCTCAACACCTAAAGACTCCCTTATTGTGCTGCTGTGCACTCTATCTAGTAGGGTAACACCTGCCACACCTCTCAGAAATCTCATTTCGGCCGCTTGTACCCGCGATCGCACTCTTTCCGTCATTACCCAAGCCTCATGACCATAGGTGAGAATGGGGACAAAGATAGATTTGATGACGGAGAGCCTGGCTTTGTTACCCAGCTCGCGTTTCGTTACCACGGATCGCCACAGTTCACGTCTGACACAGCTTGCTGCACCGATCCGAGAATCCAATTCTTTCTCCTGCCGTCCATCACTCGTGAATGCAATACCGAGATACTTGAATTTCTCCACCTGTCTCAATGAGGCTCCTTTAACATGGAGAGCGCACTGAGCAGGCTGTCTTGAAAGGACCAGAATTCAGTTTTAGCCACACTGGTCTTCATCCCAGTTTCTTCACATTTGGCTGCAAACCGGTCTAGTGCATGCTGAAGGTTCGTGCTAGAAGACCCAAGGTGGACAAGGTCGTCAGCAAAGAGCAACCTCTCCACCAGGCAGTCGCCCACACAAACACGTTCGTCGCCTCGGCTGCCCCTGTCTATCCAGTCCATAAAGATAATGAACAAGAGGGGCGACAGTACGCTCATCGTGACTCCTGTGGATGGAAAACCATTTTTAATGAAAGAGGCCAGAGGAGAATGTCAAGACTTGTGCGTGAAAACAGAAAAGCAGCAATCGCCCAAATTATTGCTCATTATAACTCAGGTAACCAGAAAACAATATCAGAACGGACAACTAGTCGCACTTTGGCTCGACTGGGTTACCAAAGCTGAAGACCACCTCCGGTACCAATGCTGTCAGAGAAGAACAAGAAAGCACGCCTACGGAGGGGCACAGCATCAAAAAGATTGGACCATTGTGGATTGGAAAAAGGTTGCCTGGTCAGACGAATCTAAGTTCCTGCTGCATCATGTTGATAAAAGGCTTAGAACATGGCGAAAACAGCATAAAGCATGACTGTTGCGGACTTTGTAAATTGGTGTAGGCGGAGTAATGGTGTCGGGAATGTTCTCTTGGCATGAACTGGGTCCGCTAATATATGTAGACGGTCGTTTGAACGCCAAAGCGTACATAAACACTGTTGCAGATCAAGTTCATCCCTTCATGCTTACAGTTTATCCGCACCCAGACAGCTCCTTCCACCAGGATAATGACCTGCACGCAGGGTCAGAATAACTATGGATTGGTTCCAGAAACATGACAGCGAGTTCTCCTTGATGCAGTGGCCGGGTCAGTCCCCAGATCTCAACCCCATTGAACATCTTTGGGATGAGCTGAAAAGGACCGTTCGCTCCTTGCCTACACTTTCACCGAATCTCCAGGAATTGCGTTAAGTTCTCATGTCTTCATGGGACAGGCGATTCTGTGGGCTGATGGAGATCAACATGCTACATAATGAAGTAACAATGTATGACCTTTCAGTTTGGTTTTCTTTCTAGGAGGTGTTGATCTAGGAGGTGTTGATCTACGTATGATACCTTATTATATGTAGATAACAAAAAACGTTCATGTCAACATACGAGGCCTGTCCGAAAAGTATCCGCGTTGAGGCTACAAAAAAAGTAGAACTCGCTGCACCTTTTTTTCTATCCGGATCGTGTGACGGCATTTCTGCTGATACGTAATGAAATTTTCAGCTTTTAAGAGTGCCACGTGCAATTGTTGTAACACGCTAAAGTAGAACGTTTTTCTTTTCTCGTCGCGTGGTGAAAATGACAGAAAACATTTGATCAACGACATTGCATCAAATTTCTTTTAAAAATCGGTAAAACCGCAACAAGGTGTTATGAATTGCTAAAACATGAATTCGGCAATGATGCTATGAACCGCGCCCAGGTTTTGGATGCTGCACCACGACAACGCTCCACACACACAGCGCTCATCGTGCAGCCATTTTTGACAAAACACCATATCGCAGACAGCCATATCGCTCCAAAACACCATTTTTGGAGTCAGACAGCCTCCCTACTCACCTGACCTAGCTCCGTGCGACTTCTTCGCATTTCCGAAGATCAAGAAAGCGCTCAAAGGACGGAGATTTGAGGATGTGGACGTGACAACACAAAATGCGACGGCGGAGCTCCTGGCCATCCCAAAGGAGGCATTCCGTATTTGTTTCGACCAATGGCAGCAACGCTGGGCTAAATGCGTTGCTGCAGACGGTGCTTAATTTGAAGGTGACTAAACATTTGAGTTCGAACCGTATTTTTTATAGCCTCAATCCGGATACTTTCCGGACCGGCCTCGTATATCTGAAAAATGCATGGTTTCCGAGTTACGGCCTTCAGAACAATAATTTTCACAGCAATAAAGCAAACCCCCTTTTTCACCAGCGAGTTCTATTTGGTGGCCCTGTTTGAGAACTATTGCCCTACACCGTATCTTCCACTATAGAAGAGATGCCTGCAGAATGGCGAGGCTAATGTTGTTCCATTACTGTTTTCAGGCTTTCCAGAAACCCTCAATGGTTTTTGGACGGCGTCGAGCAAGGGCTCGTGTCAATCATCCAAATTTACAGAAATCCATCGGGGATACATTTGGTGAATTGACAGGGATGTCATAAAAAGGTATAACGTGAATTCCAGCTTCATATTCCAAATGCAACATACAGGGTCGGGACACATTAATATGACGATCTCTCCTCGAACATGTTGGAACGTCCCATGGTATGCAGATGAAAAATCATTGCATATCATTAAAAGCTGACAACAGCAGACGTGTAGTAGCATCCGTTAACACAGCAATTGTCGCCGTCATGGGCAGAGCAAGTGATCTGTCGGACCTCCAAAAGGGGATGGTCATTGGCTATCGGGCCAAGGGGGGCAGCATTCCAGAAAAGGCCACCTTTGTGAACTGCTCTAGGGCTGCCGTTGTGAAAGTATACCGCGACTGGACGAACCAGACAGTTTCGAGCAACCGAAGAGGTAACTGTGGGGCCCCACGGGCCATCGATCCTAGAGGCGAGCGTCGGTTACGACGCCTGGCCAAGACCAATCGGCGTGCCGCTGTTGAGCAACTGACACAGCAAGACAGTGCACCGATCCCTCTTGAGGTTGGGGCTCCGGAGCTGGCGTATGATAACAGCACCCATGTTGACGCCTGTGCATCGCCGAAAACTCCTCCAATTCGCAATGGACTATCGCCATTGGACCTCGGCCGAGTGGCAAAGGGTTGCTTTCTCTGACGAGCCGCGGTTTCTGGTAAGCAGAGTGGACGGACGATGGAGAATTCGCCGGGAAGCATCTGAGAATAGGCATCCTGACACCATCGTTGAAGTGATGAAAATTCTCATAATTTTGATGATTTTTGAGGAATTGTTTTACTTTTTGTATAGAATGTTTTACAACACGGATCACACACTTTCCAGCTGAATATTCCAATTTTTTGAAGCGCACGAGTAATAGCATCATTGCACGTAACCCGCAGCATTAACGCAATAAATCGTTACCAAAAACATTCTGTAATTTTCATTGTTGTTTTTGACTATACACTACCTTTTCTGTTGTTACATAAAATACGTTTATCTGAGTATCAAGTGTTCATTGTTTATGTTAATAAAGCTCCATTCGCTGAATTTGCTTACAGTTAATCAAGATCTAAGTGTATTTTCGCATCTCTAACTTGTGACCTCTTAATTTTTTTCAGGAGTGTTTTATAATTTTTTTCATTTAAATTCACTAAACTCCCTCCAAATTATGGAATAATCTACTGCACATCCTAAGTCGTCAAAAAACTAATCAATGAGCGTGTCCAATTCGCCTTTGTTAATTAATGACTTTTCGGCTGACATGTTGATTAACGTTGATAACGTTTAATTATTTTCTTCGGTTCAACCATTGTTCCGGCAAAGTTTTAATGTGCTGCATTTACATTAATTATTTCAAGTATTTAATGTGGATTATTTAGATTGTAAAAGTTGGTGTCAGATGAACTCTCTCCCGCTTTAAATATTGTATGTGTATTTATATAATTTATTTTCCACATCGAATTAGAAAATAGAACCTCAGCGAGATGAAGCGGACATTTAGTGTCCGAGATTTATGCCTCGAAACACCTACCACCGAAATTATTTTGCTGCGTTTTCGAGAAGAAGAAATTTAAATTCTCTACGGCACAAATTATGCATGCAAATTAGTCCAGTGTGGTTCAAACATAGTCTAGACGTAAGGGGCTATTTTAAAATTAACGAAAACGTGCACTCTTTAAGAATTTTATATATGACTTTTTAAAATTGGAAGGATTTGAGGTACAGTTTTCATAGAATAAATAAGTTAAAGCTAGTGAAGTCTAACTTTTAATTTGAAAGATTTGTAAGAAAAAGAAAAAAAAAAAAAAGTTTGGATATGCCAAACGAATATAATTTAATATTTGATTGAATAGAATTAACTGGAAAGTTCCTTAAGACATTCGCTCTCTATAATTTGAAATGACGGCAGCAAAACAACGACAAACGAACATTCAAATATCGCGTACGTTGAGAGCATTTATGAATAAGCCTTTTTTTTTTTTGTTTTTGTTTTTTATTAACCTTTATTTTCATTCACTAGGTATACAATTTTTCTCGATAATTTTCTCGTTTCTTGTCAGCGTTTGCTTCGCTTTTCTTCTTTAAAAATGATATTTAAAGTGCTGGGGAAAGGCTAAAAATCTTTTATGAAATGATTACGACATGTTGCTTTACGAAATAACATATGTCAAAACAGAAAAGTTTCCCCAATCGCTTCGAAATCCATTAAAGTTTCGGCGAAAGCCATTAGTAGCGGCAAAATTTCCATCTTAATAATTTCTTCAGAAATTGAAAATCACAACCTTTACCATTTCACCTGTCAAAGACCAAAATGCATTCCTTCTTCGTTCTCTTATTACTAATGCAAAAATGGCTCGCAACTTTGACCGTAATGGTATTTTCAATCATCAAAACAAAAGAAAAATTGCTGCTTTTGAGAAAACTTGATTACTAAGTAAGAAAGTAAAAGTTCATATAGATTAATATTGAACCATGAGACTCGGCCCCCCCCCCCCCCCCAAAAAAAAAAAAAAAAAAAAACGATACGTAACAATAAGACCAATGCCAAAGAAAGTTCTAGAAACTTTTGAACCATTAATAATTAATCAGCTCTAGGTTCCCCAAGAACTAAGACATAATGCTCATAGAATTAAGACATGCAGACGATGGTACCACGAAATGGTACCAAATGAAATGGCTTTGTCCAGAAAGTACCAACCAAGACAAAATAAAAGCAGCTAATAGGAACCGGTTTCTTTGGGGGAAGAGCTCACTCTTGTTGTGAGAAACGACCAGTTAAAAATAAAAGGATGAAACAGCTAAAAACGAGAGACCGTCATAAAAACGCCAGGCACGCGTTTCAAGCGCCACTTCCGTTTCCGTTCTCCGTAAGAACCAAGTTTTGACAGATAAAAAGAGCGGCAATAACTTCTACGATAACGGTTTCTTCACTCCACTTTTATTAACTATCATTCATCTTGACTGTCATTTCATATCTCTCGTCATCCTTGGCGTGCATTTTTTATCTCCATTGTTTTGCATCGAATGCACGTGCGTCTTCCTCGACCACTCGGCTTTTGTTGAATCGACAGGAAAAAATAAGAGCCCTCTGTTTAAAAAATAAAAAAAAATGGTCTTAGAAACGTTGTTAATTTTTTTTTTGTTTTACATGTTGCTTTTGTTGTGCGTTCTACAGTAATGCAAACAGCGTTCTTAATTATTCTTTGTAATTTCAAAAAGGAAAACTCTTTCAAGCAATGGTACCATAAGAAAGAAGCCTGGCGTCTTTGAAAGAGTTCGGCAGTCGATGAGGAGAAGATTGGATTCATGCATCCTAGCTGGTGGTAGTCATTCTCAGCTTTGATTATAGATTAAGAAGCTTTATATATAATATTAGGTAATAAAAGACTGTTTTTGTCGAAACAAAGCGACATTCCGAAGATCAAAGGACAAAAGATTCTTAAAATATCAAAGAATCACCCTTGAATTTTTGCCGCATGTTTAGTAAACTCCCTGTACTTACAGTATGGAAAGTGTACGGTCCGTAAGCTTACTGTTATTGACAATATTAAATAGTTATCACATTGGAGGAACACTTAACAAAGTGAAGAGTTGAAGAGAATAGAGAGACCACACATTCACCATAACATTTATTAATTCATGTCCATATTAATTATATACAAACAGTGTTGTGGATACGGAGCCTTTCTTCTCTTCAGCTCATCAAGTAGGTAATAAAATTTTTGACTTAATTATTATTATACCTAAGAAGTTCAGAATATTTAGCTTAGAACAAGTGGCTGTAGTGATAACATTGTGGAAATGAGATTTTACGACTTTCGCTTCCTTACTGGGTAGTTTAAATTTTCAAATTTCAAAAGCTTCAAGAAAATCTTGGATTTGCTTATACAGGGTGTTTACTTTGAAGTGATCCACCCAAATATCTACAAATCTATTAGAATTGCCAACAATCTGTTAATACAATGGTATAGGAATCTGATGCTCGCGTCAAATTTGACCTTTGACCTCTTTAAGGGGTCAAATCATAAAGTAATTTTTTAACCGTGTAAGATACAACGAAAGTGGCAATGGAAAACTTGTGGAACACACCATGTTTACACCTAAATCCCCATTTTTACGTAACTTATTTCGTTATTTTACAAGAAAATTACAGAAAATGTTCAACAATTTGGTTACCATCTGAAGCAATGCGTAATTGAAATCGTAACACCTGGTTTTCATATACATTAGTAAATGATGGTCGAGAAATGTTTATACACTGAGTGAGCATATTATTATGACCACCTGACATGTTTATGCAAATGCGCGCACGGACCAATATAAAAAGGGAAGCTGAGTGTCGTCGACAACAGTAGACGTGTTCCATTCTTCAACTATGGGTAAACGACGTGATTTAACAGCCTTCGAACGCGGGATGATTGTAGGTACTCGGTGCTATGGAGCGAGTATCAGCGAAACAGCAGCATTCGTGGGGTGCTCAAGAGCAGCCGTCGTTAAAGTATTTAATTAAAGACTGGACGGTTAGCCGGAAGACGGGGTCTGAACGTTCGCGTTGTGGCCACCCGCGGATGGTTGATGATCGGACAGAACGGAGACTGTCACGACTGGTAAAGGATAACAGAAGGGCAACTGTGCATCAAATCACTGCTGACCTTAATCAGGGCTCCTCCAAAACGGTCTCTGAATGCACTGCCCGCCGCACACTGCATCGCATGGGATACGGAAGCCAAAGACCTGTCCGCACACCTTTGCTGTCTGCAGCCAACAAGCGGAAACGACTCCAATTCGCTCAGAAGCACAAGGACTGGACTATCGAGCAGTGGAAACAAATCATGTGGTCTAACGAGTCACGATTCCAGTTTCATCATGCAGACGGCCGCGTGAGAATGTGGCGGAAACAGCACGAAAGCATGGACCCCGCATGCATGAGTACAACCCTTCAGGCCGGTGCGGGCAGTGTTATGGTCTGGGGAATGTTTTCCTGGCATGCGTTGGGTCCGTTAATACGTGTTGAACAACGTCTGGATGGCACAGCATACCTCCGTATCGTCGCCGATCAAGTCCACCCTGTCATGTTGACGGCGTACCCCAATGGAGATGGCTACTTCCAGCAAGACAGTGCGCCATGCTGCAGAGCTGGTATTGTGCAGGAGTGGTTCCAGGAACATGAGGGGGGCTTTACCTTACTTCGGTGGCCCCCACAATCACCAGATCTCACTCCAATTGAGCATTTGTGGGACGAAGTCGAACGAACCATCAGACGGCTGGATCCACCACCGTCCAATCTAGCACAACTAGAGAGTGCTATCCATCAGGCATGGTGTCAGATTCCTCCCACCACCTTCCAACATCTCGTGGAATCAATGCCATGAAGAACCACCGCAGTATTAAAGGCAAAAGGTGGCCCAACGAGATACTGACAGGGTAGGCATAATAATATGCTTACTCAGTGTACATGCATATTGAATTCGGGTTTTCAACTCATCCAAGTCTTGTACATGGATGTACAGGGTGGGCCATAAGTCTGTTACCATCCCTTCTATCTTGGATAAAAATGCAGTTATGCAAATTCCAGTAAAGGAAATGAATAGGAAGTTGATGGTGCTCTTTTTCATGGTGGCATTTGCAGCTTTGTCGATATGCAAATTAGGACATATGCAAATCGTATCTACTAAACGGTAGGAGATACACAAAAAAAACAAAAAAACAATTATAAACTTGTTCAACATCAAATAAGCAACAAAAACAATTTTTTTCACCAAACCTCATTGCGACCTCTGCAACAATGGCGATAACACCAGTTACATGCAATGGCATCGTTGAAATGCCGTGCAGAATTATGTTACAGTGCAGGTGGACGTCACATTGAACACCTTCTGGCCCTATTCTCGAAATTTTCGTGTTGCAATCAATCTCACATACACTATCTCACTTGTGAGATTGCAACTCACACGATTGCTATTCTGCAGTTCAAACTACAAAACGAACACGACTGGTGAGTAGCCTACGTACGTCGCACTCACACGAGTTTCGACATTTCTAAGCGTCTGGAATCGAGATTATTCATCAAGAACCAATCAAATAAGCGGAAACTGTTCCCAAACGATCGCTCAGTATGGAGGCAAAAGAAAAGAATCACAGATGAGCAAAAAGAAATTTTATTCATAATTAATACACGAATGTATAAAGGAAAATTTGATAACGAGTTTACGAAGAACTAGGGGATGACTTAGGAAGGAAAGTGAATTCTTGCGTCGGAGCAAAGATATCAAATAGGGAATGAAAAAAAAGGCTTAATTTGCACTATCCGCACAATCGCACGACAAAGATAAGTGTAATGATGTTTTGAACCCCCTCCCCCTAACCAGCTGATAAATAAACCCTTTTCTATTTGGTCACGAGTAAAAGGCTAAATTAATAAAGATGTC
>JAHWFO010036048.1:0-14783 GCA_023313115.1 Rhysida immarginata | reverse complement strand
CTGCTTTCGCCGAACCCATGTGACACCCACTGACATGTAATGTCACATACGCCCAACGAAAACCTCGAACATAACCGATCCAGGGCAATGTTCGAACACAATTACCATATTTCAAACCAAAACACTTACAACACTACTTACTAGCTATACACAATAACAAGACAACTAATAAGAAAGTCCCACTGAACAAAAAAAAACAAAAAAATACAATGTTGCCCACAACTTCTGTAAGTTACAATTCGCAAAAACCGAGTCTTTCCCCTTTCATCAAGAATTGTCTTGGCCCGCAACCCAACTTGTCCAGCCCTTTAACGCCTTTCTTCCCATTCCTTCTTCGACCCTTACTTCTTGAGCCCGGGTCTTTCTCCGAGACCCATGCAGTGCTACTTGTGGCCATACCTTCTCCCTCACAAGCCTTACCCTCCACACAGGGGCCCTGAGCATGTACTCTCAACCTCTCTCTTACTTGCTTAAACACCCTCATCCCAGTCCTCCAATCTGGTTCCTTCTCTGGCAGCTTTTCTTCTCCCTCGACGGGACTATCAACAACCCGATCCTTCTGCAAAACCGACTTTGATTTGCCTGCAGAGTAATTCTTTAACTGTACTCCACCCTTCTGCGCAAGCACTGCAGACCCACATCCGTACTGCTCCATGCCCGAAACACTGGCATATGGCGACTGTGGTCTAATCTCTCCCCCAAGCGTTCCGTTTGGGGCGGGAACCAGCACCTTATCTGGGGCCATGCTCACGTCCGTCAGACGATCACCATGCCCATTTTTACTGGTCTCTGGTTTCACCAGAATTTGTACCAGTCCCTCTTCCAGAGAATCACCGCCCCCTTTTGCTTCAAAACTTGAAGTCATCGCCTGCTGCTGGGGCTCACCCTGCTGCCAGACACAGGGTTCCTCATTGCCCACGCCGATACCCATCTTGTCCTGCCCCGGGGCACCATCACCACTATGTCCACACGCATACTCTATCTGCTCGCTACCCCCCTGAGCTAACCCGCTATTGATTTCCCGGGTGCCAAGGCCAGCGGCATAACTTATCTCTGGTGACCCGTACATCTGAATGCCAGGCTCCAACTGACTCTCGCTATTCAACCTCCACACACGTTCTACACCAGGGCTATTCACTGGGACATACATTGGCAGCGCCTGAGGTCCCGAGTCCAATAATTGCCACTTCAGGGCTCCATCCACGCTTCCTCCAATAATTCCCACTGGGGTGCTATTTCTCTCCATGCTACCCATGGGGTGACAGGCGCTGCTGGCCGCCCGGTCAACCTCGTGTGCTACTCCACTTTGGACCTCCCATGGCCTACACAGACTCCCACAGACCCGGAGCCTTTTCGGGCTAACATATTGCACGTCGCCAAAACGTAGCCCTAAGACCTTAACCCTATTCCAAGACACTTTATTCAATACTCTGAAGGGCCCAAAGCTCCTACCATATCTGTCGTCTGTAACGGTGACCATGACCCTACACCCACTTCTTATACGGGGTTTCCCTCTGCTCCTGAGCTTACCCAGTCTGCTAACGCTTGCCTGAGATTTGGGCGCCATACCACAGTTATAATAAGCTGGCTCATGAGTGCTCCTCTCTACCACATTGATTTCGGCCATTCCACTTGGTCGGCCTTCCACCACCTGGTAGCCATGATCACCCCAATTGGCCACCCTGGCGGCCTCCTCCGCACACCCCATCTCCATACCACCCACTGTGATGCCTCCACTGTTCCTCGATGCCAACACACTTGAGACGACTGCTTCAAATTCCCTGACCAGGCTTTCTAACCTCTCCACAAGCTTTTCGCACGAAGCACAACCACACAGAACATCACCCCGCATTTGCTCCATAACACCAGTAAAAATTATTATTTGGACAACTCTGCCTTATTCTCAATCCCACCTTACCAACCTTAATGTCAATGTCTTCCTCAATAATCCGGAAATATCGGATTACCAGGCCCCACGTCGGGCGCCAAATGTGACGAGCCCCACCCACGCCCTTATGCCACCTATCAGTTGACTCGGTTATTAGCTAATGGGACTGGGGCTTAGTCAGGGGTTCGGGGCCTGGTAAGAGGGACAAACTTTGACAACAGGTATTATTACAAAAAAATACTTATTTATTCAAGAAACATAATGGTTTTGGGTAACCTTACATCAATTTGCACAATGTAACACTACAACTAAGCTTTGTGGCGCTCCAAGCACTATACCGTAAATTGACAAGGGGCCCCTCACCACTTAATTGCTAAGTACTAAAATCATACATAACAACTGCGTTACATAAAGCCATAATTCAAAATCTATCACATCAGGCTAAAATTAAAAGGCCCAATGTGCTGCCAAGCAAGTTCACCACCAATTTAGGGCAATAGCAAGCAAATTTTCGCATGGGCGCTGCAGGTCGGGTTGACAACGAACATTACACAAATAGTGAGATAGTGATTACACGCTTAATAGTCTTACCAGTATGGGAGATTCACCCGTTATACCCCTAGCAACGAACATTACACAAATGTCCTGTGCTCCTTTAATTTAGTCTAGAAGGGGGGAGCACTTTAACCCCATCCCGGGCGCGCTCCCACACGGTGAACTCTACTCCACTACCAGGAACCACGCACTGTGCACCCTGTTTCCTTGCTCAGCACTTTGCAATGTGGTGCCAGGTGTGCCACAGCGCTATTCAATAGGTGACCTGTAGATTATTGCGCTACTGTCAACAACCGTTTCGCGCTCTCATTAAACTGCTATTCTATCTTTTAGTGAACTGCAGGACACCACAGAAGGACCACCCAAATCAATATGCTTATCTCTATTGTTCCTTATCTCTAAGCACATATGCAACAGTTCAGAGTTCAGCATGGCACTAAAATTCCTCTTCTATTTTCACTAACATTTGGGGCATGTCTCATTCAAACTTTTAAGAAATTTTGTCAACGCAGATTGAGAATTCCGAGCACTGGGAAATTAGTTTAACTCCATTACATTGTCTAACAGGTTCTCATCTTAGTTGACAAGGGGCCACCGCGCCGGGTCAAAATAAGGAAAATATCACTCACCCTTTATGCCGACATCTACCATAGGCAGGCGTTCAAAGAGCTTCTCTGCCATGCAGGCCAAGGAGACGTGGAGGGGGAGGCGTGAGCACCACCACACACTTGCGCAGCTCCAAACTCGGCAGATTATCCCACCAAAGCCAATATATAAACATAACTTCAATAGGATGCAACTTCAACGGTTTTTACAAGACAATTGGCTCAAAACATTAACCTATTAATTAACATCAATCAGCAAATGTTCTTGCTTAGAAAAACAAGAGAGCAGCGATTCCGCCATTAGGGCTCACACTACAAACGAACACACGGCTTTGCATGCCTCCAGCCACAAATGCAACAATACGATCGTTGGGAAAACCACATTTTTTTTAGAATCTTTGTGGACGTAACAATGTCAACTCCCCAACAATCGCGAAGCCGCTGTCGAGCTGTAACACGGGAGTGCCGATCACAAACAATAAAAGCCGTAAACAAACAAAAAAACCGAGGCATAATTAACCCTTACACATTAATAACTTAAAATATCTATCGCCAACCAATTCCACTTGTATAAAGCTCCAGTTTAACACACCACTTCCTCTCCCACGCACTCACCCAGTGCAGAAAACAAAAGAGCATCAGTCGGTGCTCTGCTTTCGCCGAACCCATGTGACACCCACTGACATGTAATGTCACACAATCTTAACAAGCTTAAATGGAATCATATCATGAATTTTAGGCAAATAATGACCATTGACGATATTAATTCTTTAAGATATCACACAAACAAAATAATCAACAAGATAGTGTACCAAAATAAAAATAGACAACTCAAAAAATTGAATTGGATGATAGCAAGAAAAAGACAACACACCATAGACAACACCGACCAAGATATTAAGAATATCCAATTAAACAACGGAAATAATCAACAGAATGAACAACTAAAGAGAGAAATTCTATCTAATATCATAAACCTAACAAATGAAAATATCCCAAAAAATGGATGGATATTTTAGAAATGGGACCAAAATTTGTATTTAACACGCCAATCAATCTAACAAATATGATAACCAACATAGAATACATATTACAAAAAGAAGAAGCAAACAACAAAGAACATATAATTAATCGAAACATAACCACAATAATCAAACACAAAGAAAATTTATATTGGCACAATGAAATCAAGAAATTTAAGACATACTTAGAAGAAAAAGACCTAATCATAACAAAGCTGATAAAGGCAAAATTATGGTGATACAAAAGAAAAATGACTACATTAAAAACATTGAGGAATTCATAAATAAGAATAGAATCTTTAAATTAGATAACAAGAACCAAACAATAAAATTCCAAAAAAATGTCATTATTAAGATAAATGAACTAAAGAAAGAAAATATAATTAATGAAGAACAACAAAAACAATTAATTCCAACAGAATCATCAACCAATTCAATTTATGGAGTGATAAAAATACATAAAGAAGGAAACCCTATTAGAATCATAACTTCAACAAAACAGTCTCCGACTTACAAATTGGCAAAATTCTTAGATGAATACTTAAAAAAAATTTTCAAATTTAATTACACAATAAAAAATTCAATATTGGCTAAACAAATATTAGAAAAAACGAAACTTGATAATAATGATAAAATTTTCACAATAGACATAACAGTTATGTATGACAACATTCCTATAAAACCAACACTAGAAATCATAAAAAAGGAATTAAAAACAAAATTATCTTATAACAAAATACTAAAAATCATCCAGGCCATAAATTTATGTTTTATAAATAACCAATTCAAATTTAATGACAAAATATATTCCCAAACAGATGTATTACCAATGGGCAGCCCATTATCACCCATACTTGCCAACATATATTTAAATCACAAGAACACATATTACTTAACACTTCACAACATAAACAATACATAAATACAATAAATAAAAACAATACATAGGACTGTTATTTATCCTAATTATATATAGTATTATTTTATTAAAGCATTAATTAATTATTGGTATTTATCTTAGATGGGGCCCCCTTTTTGTTGTAATGAACTATGTAATATTTAATGGTATTTTAATTTTATGGAACATTCTTTCAATTAATTATTAAGGCAATTAAAAGTTGTTTATTCACCTGACACACACTGAGCGAATTTCATTTTTTTGACCTTATACGAGTTCCACCCTCCCTTGCCGCCACGTGCGAAGGTTCGGAGGTATGTAGGTGGCACAAAAACAATCATGGAGCATGAAAACAGGACGGAGGTATGTAGGTGCTTGAAGAATTTTTTCACAATAAAATATGATGAAAAGTTGATGAAGACGAACTTGAAGATAAAATTTTGAAGACATCTATTTTGAAACTCCAATGTTAAGGTGAAATTTTGAAGAACGTATGAATGTCCAAATATGGTCCAAAATTTGAATAACGAGCCAATATATAGTCCAAAAAGAAGAAAAACGGATGTTCATGATTAAAATATAACACTTACGTTTTCGAACGGAACCAGCCGTTCATCTTCAGAGCACTTACAAAGGAGAATGATACAACAAAAGGAAATAAAAAATAATAAAGAAGAAGGAAAGTCACATGACAACCAACAATCACATGACATCCCAATTTCTATGAATGTCATGTGACGCTTTAGCTAGAGTATTCTTTGTTTTATTAATATAATAGGCCTTATTAATAATTCTCTTTTTCCAATTTTCCTCTCTCCCCAAAATTTTGACTCTCTTCCAATTAATTTTATGGCCAATACAACAGCAATGTCTAGCTAAGCGTTTTCACAATAATTAAGTCTGATCGCTCTCGCATGCTCCTCCAAACGAGAAAATATTGAGCGACCAGATTGAACAATATAATTTACATCTAAGTTTGCACATGGAATTTTGTAAATAACATTATATTTAGAGGCTAAATTTCGAAAAACCTGATCATGTTTATACATTCTTTTAAATTATGTAGATCCGAATTATTATTGATAATGTCGTCAAAATTATTTGCAAAATGCATATTAACAAGCTGTATTGTTAATTTTATGAACAATTTGAACGTTTTCATCTTGAAAACTTTTCTTAATAGCCTCAAATTTATAATCATAGTTGATACAAATTCTCTTTTTTTGATTTATGAATTTTAAAATATTTCTCTTCCCATTCTGGAAACCTCTAATTTTGACCCAAATAATTATATATGTCGGATATTCATTCAGAGACATTTTTGCCATCAATTTTTATAAATATAACGGCAATAATTCAGGTGAGCACAAAGATCTGGCTCTTTGTATAAAATTCAGTATCGTATTAGATTTATAACTTCAAGGAATTTTGGACTTATAATGAGGCAAATTATTACCATGTGTCTCTTTCTTGTAAATGTTAAATATCAGGTTTTTGCAAAAGTTTTTTTTCCGGATATTTATTCCAACACAAAAACGATTGAACTTGAATGACAGATTCAGTTCATACAGATGCCGGTCAATGGTTGAAAAGTGAACCTTGGAACTGTTCTGCGAGTTCCCTCGTTGTTACATGGTGATCTTCATCAATTGTTTTGCGTAGATCACCATCTGAAATCATGATTGGCCGACCAGAGAGGTGCATCTTGAAGAGTGCTATCTCCGCGTCTGAACCGGCGATACCATTCTTCTATTGTACGTAAACTAACAGTGCCATCACCTAAACACTGGCAAATTTTTCGGTGACATTGCGCAGCACTGATCTTTCCAGAATACTCGTAGAAGATTATTGCTCGAATATGGTCGCGTGGAAGGTCCATTTCAGACCTTTGATGGCACTCACAGATGTAGAGTCAGAAATGTTGATTCTTGGATGTAATATAGCAAAGATATTTAGGAATCGAATGCAATAATTTGTTTGAAAAAATATGAACACCCCCTCTCGGAAAATGAGCCCTTCTTGGGCACGGGTTCTAGAACCGGACGAAACTTTTGCAACAACCTGATATCAATTGATTGTAATCGAGGAAAATCAGAGTTTCATTTTGCATAATACTTCCCATTTTGATTTCAAGGGAATACTATTATTCAAAATCATAATGGAAAGTACTATGCAAAATGAAGCTCTGATTTTCCTCGATTTGTTAATCATCATAAATTACAATCAATTGATGTTTTGTGACGTTATCACGTGTTGTGTTAAAAATCCATTTTTGTGAGAAACTTGGTCAATAAAATAATAGCAGGTAATATTTAGTTTTACAGTGGGAATATAATTGCATATAAGTTTTTCGGATGAGGATTTATCGGATTGATAGAATTGGTAATTCTAAAGTTGGATATAAATCAAGATAACTCAGTTGTGAAATAGTAGGAGGGGAGGTGCTGTGACAGGAAGAAACTGTCTTTTTGAGATTCATTTGAATACAACTGAAGTTAGTCTTTTGATTCATAGGTGAATTGAAATATTAAATTAATTGAAGGGTAGTTTATATTAAGGATTTTTTGAATAGTTTGAAATCATTGCGATTCTTTTGTTTGATCTTGTTGGTTTTTGATAAAATGAGAAAACAGAAGGGAGACCGGAAATGTTTTCCGTATATAAGCGAGCGTGAGAAAACGAAACTTATGAGTCTACCGAGTTAGCTGTCAGGGGGAAGCTGAGGGCTCTCCGCTCTGGTTGATTGAGGAGGGAGGGTCAGTCAAGATGCGCGAGCTGGGCTCATCGAAGCTCGTGTGGGCTCATCATCATGGATCAGTAATGAAGGACAATAAAGAGGTCCTTATGAGTTCTGCCAAGGCGAGTGAAAGAGGGAGGTTGAGCGCTCTCTTCCCTTAGATGGGAAACTTTAACAGCATAAAGGAAATTTGGAGGGGGGCTAATTGAGATGTAAACGGCTACTGTGAAACCCTCAAGTCAGTTAATAAATCTATTGGCTTCTCCTTCCAACTTATGGCGTGTGCAGACTCATCAAAAGAAGGAAAATTAAGCAAGCATCGTTATAAGGAAATAAGGAAATTTGGTAAACCCCTTGTGAATGAAGACACTTCTCCTCAGCATATGATTAAGCATATAGTTGAATCTACAGAAATATGTTTTTAAAGAAGTTTGTGAATAGAGAGTAAGAAGCCACAGCATACAGTTGAGTCATCATTGGAAATCGGAATGAAAGAGAGAAAGCTAGTTCAAGAGATCAGCGTGGTCAAGAGCCCGCCATTGTGGAAGGAAGACAACTTTGCATTTAAAATCTTCTGTTGAACTTAGTGGGGACACTTTGAGACCTCCAGTGGACTCACTCACTAATCGATCCGGATCATTTTAAAGTGTGTTTTGTGCTTCAGTATGATTAGTGAAATATAATAATGGCTTGTTAATATCAAAAATGTTTAGTGCCTAAAGTTGGATTATGTGTGATTACAGACGTACGGACGTTTAAGACTACACAACTGTAAGAAGAGTGAAACATTTTGACATATAAAATTTCCTAGGTTGTCATGACAAGTGTGTCATAAGAGACAGATTTGAGTGAGCTTTATAGAAATTGAGTCTCTAGAATAAATATCCCTATCCTCAAAGTAATTGAAAGAACTTGAATATACAGAATATTTTATCTTCTTCTTGAATATAAAGAAGGATGTTTGTTTGTGTGTATTGAATACAAATCTACAGTTTTATTCCGATCTTGATGAAATTTTGACCACTTGACCTTCAAAGCATGAGGAAGGTCACTGTCTACCTCAGATTTCGGAAAATAATAATTATCGATAAAAAATCGATATTCATGGTTATGGCAGGGCATATTAATGAGAAATATCTCATGACCAACAATGCAAGGAAAAGTTTGTTAATTGTTAAAAATAAATTAATCTACGCCTACCAAGCACACTGCGTCCCAGTGTCATTTGATTGTTCAATGCAGTATTGTAAGTAAACGGAGCTGCGGGGACCCCATGTTCATATGACAAACAATACTTCTAAGGACCTCTTCTATCATCTCCCAAAAAATCTGTACTCAATTCAAAAACACCCTGTATAACAAAGGATGTACTGTATGTTTGTGGGTATTTAATAAAAATCTACAGTTTTATTCCGATCTTGATGAAATTTTGCACACATGACCTTCAGAGCATGAGGAAGGTCACTGTTTACCTCAGATTTCGAAAAAATAATAACTATATCGATAAAAAATCGATATTCATGTTTATCGCAATGCATAAAAATGAGAATTATCTCATGACCAACAATGCAAGGCAAAGTTTGTGCAACAATGCTTATCAACATTGGTATCAACACGCAATTCACAAGCACTGCACGGACTAACAATATATATCCCATGACCAACAATGTAAGGAAAAGTTTGTGCAACAATAGGTATCAACAATGGTGTCAACACGCAATGCACCAACACTATGCAAGGATCAACAATATATATCTCATTATCAACAATGCAAGGCAAAGTTTGTGCAATATAGATATGTTTTAACTTGTAACAATGCATAGAATTCCTGTTATTCAGGCTTTTCTTAGAAAAGAGAGTTCTTAGTAGTTAACAATTTCTTGAAAATCTTTAAAAATCATCAGTAACTGGAAATAATGGAGAGTTAGCAGACTATTGAGAAAGAGTGGAAAGACGACAGAGGAAGCACTCCTTTAGCTCCGTGCTGTATTGAGCAAATTGTAAGCAATTAAAAAGAAGAATCAGCGACCGCTAGACTAAACAAAGTAAAGAATGGCCAAGTTTTGCTTCAAGACATTTTGAGAAGAGTGGGAACAGCAACGACTAAAGTAAGGTTACGTGAGTAAGTAATTATTTAGACGAGCAGTGGCATCCTTGGAGAGATCCATCCATTGTGAGCCTTTAAAAATTTTTTTTTCGATTTTTCATTAAGAATTTTTACTGTATTAATTCTAAGCGTTTTCATGTGTTTACTTTCAAGATGTTGCAAAATTTAATCCAAAAAAAAAAAAAAAATCTGCGCCACGCCGGGGTTATCACCTAACTTATTTGGTAGCACATCAGATTCAAACATTTCATAAAAACATATTTTGACTATATGTGGAAATGTGTATATTTTGGACACTGAGATGCTGATAATGCGATTATTGAACGTTCGTTTCCAAGAATTATTAATAATGAGCATAAAATGATGATGCAGTGACAGAACATTAATAAGGCAGCGTCTATTGATGAGGCAAAGGAGTCACGCGTGTCTCCCTGGAGCTCCCTATCAAACATCCAGACGACTGACAAAAATTTATGTGTCTGGAAAAGAAAGAGAAAGAACGAGTATTGGTCTTAAAAACTCTGCAACTAAAACAGAAAAAGCTTTACGAGCATTTGAAACATCTGAACAATGGAAGTTTCGATAGAGCAACAGGGTATAAGAGCTTCTATGTCAAGGGCAAGAAAAACTTTTATCTAAAATATCTGGTGATGCTCTGCAGTGGTGAGGCAAGTCAAGAAGAGTTTAGATAAAGTCCCGGCATAACACCTCGAATTCCTGTTTTTCGTATTTTTCGTAGAATGCATAGTCTTTTTGATTTGTATTGTATTGATTGAGTTATTATTTAACCAATGGGGAGTTATAATTTAATTTTTTGAGATTATTCTGTTTACCTACAAGTGTAATTATCCCGGGCATCGCCGGGTACATCTGCTAGTCTATCTATCTTTCTTATGTATAAAAAGAAGGATGTTTGTTTGTTTGTGGGTTTGTTTGTTTGTTTGTTTTTTTTTTTTACAAATCTACAGTTTTATTCCGATCTTGATGACATTCCGCATACATGACCTTCAAAGCATCAGGAAGGTCACTGTCTACCTCAGATTTCGAAAAAATAATAATTATTGATAAAAAATCGATATTCTTAATGACAGGGCATATTAATGAGAAATATCTCATGACCAACAAGGAAAGGCAAAGTTTGTGCAACAATAGGTATCAACAGTGGTATCAACACGCAATTCACCAATAACAATGAGCACAAAATGATGATGCAATGATAGAAAGTTCATTTCAAAGAATTATAACAATGAACATAAAATGATGATGCAATGACAGAACATTTGTTTCCAAGAATTATAACAATGAACAGGAAATGGATATAATAGACGATATGGATAGGGCAGCCTCTTTCGATGAGGCAAAGGAGATATATGTGTCTTTTTTCAGCTCACTTATAAGCGTTCAGACGATTGGGAAAAGTGTGTATATGTTTCTTTGTGTATGTGCGTGCGTGCGTGCGTGCGTGCGTGTGTGTGTGTGTGTGTGTGTGTGTGTGTGTGTGTGTGTGTGTGTGCGCGTGTGTTTGTATGTTTAGCAGGTTTTAGCAGTGCATAACCTATTACAGTTTATTTCCAAAAAACACATCAGTTTATTTGACTTCTTGAGATTAGGTTCTGTAAATTTCCTGTAATATTTAAATTTTTTTTTCATTTTTTTTCACTTTTTCCCATTATTTTTCCATTTTGTTTTTTGTTTTATTTTGTGTTTTTCATTATTATTTGTTTGCACTTTGCATAATAACATTCACATCCATAAGCAACATCACAGATAAAAAAAAAATCAAATGGCGATCCGTGATGTGACGGTAACTGTGACGATTGCGCATAGAACGTCGATAGTGCAATTAGAACGTTATCGTTTCTTTTTCATTTCACACGCCACGGCAATGACCGTCCGTGAAAATATTGTACAACGCATTTTGATTTTTTTTTTTTTTGGCCAGTGACAATGCTTATGTATGTGAATGTTATTATGCATAGTGTAAACAAATAATAATGGCGAAAAACACAAAAAAAGGAAAAAAAAATTCAAAACCAAAGGAATCGAACCTGAACTAGTAAATCTAAAGTTCCTGACGTTAACCACTGCTTTACCCCTGTTAAGTTGTATACTTTACTTCCCGCTTGGCTTATCTGGCACTATAATAATAAACGTAAAATATATTATTTTATAATTTTATTATTATTTTCTCCGAAACGAAATGCCATTGATTCAATTCCTTTGAATCAATCACAGAAGGTATATTAATGTTGTAGATTAAGCTCTTAAAATTTCAACCAAATCCGTGATTACATGTCCGTGCGGTCCCCTTGTGAATGGATGTATTGATTTCTCACGGTCTTTCTTCCGAGCTGGGCAATGGTCCTCAGGGTAATATTCTGATAAAACTGGAGCTCATCATTCTGCTTTTACATATAGTCGCCCACGAAGGCATGCCATAGAGGAGGATGATCCGAATAATCGTTTTGTACAGGATTAGGTTATTGTCGATGCTGAGGGTACTGTTTGACCCAGGAGACCTGATATTGTGCTTGGCCCTTTTCGCTTTCGTCAGAGCGTCTCTCACGTGACGGTTCCAGGAGTCTTGAGTCGATGATAACGGCAGGTACTTGTAGATGTTAACCCATTTGAGTTTCTTATTGAATAGAACAAGAGAATCCGGAGGACACTTAAGCTTTTTGTTAATTATACAGCTTTGCATTTTCCGACGTTAAAGTTCAGCTTCCAGCAATGAAAACAATCTTCAAATTTCTTCAAGGTGTTCTGCAGTCGAAGAAACGTGATAACGTGAGATAGCTGGCGCGTCCATGTCAGGATGGCAGTATCATCGGCATAGAAATATAAATTACACTTTTCGGCTTTTGGGAAATAGTGTACAAAATAATTAAACAAAACAGGCCCGAGAATAGAGCCTTGTGGAACATCGACTTTTATCATACGAGGCGTGGGTAGATTTTCGCCAACTTTAGCTTGATAAAACCTGTTGGTAAGAAAGGAGTTTACCATCGAAATCAAATCTGGAGAAAACTGATCTCTATTCGTCTTGTAGACTAGACCCTCGTGCCACACCTGGTCAAAGCTTTACTCACTTCGAGAAATACCACGCCACAGTACTTAAAAAGGTCAGGGGGCTCCTCATCTCTTCAAGAGCCCCCATATCTGATACGAGTGGGCGGCACGAAAGCCAAACTGATTTTTCCGAACTAGATCATTAGTGAGACGGTGTTCTTTGAAGCTGGTGAGGATTGTTTTCTCCAAAACTTTAGACATCGACAAGAGCAGTGTGATGGTCGGTAGCTCCGAAACTTTAGACGTCGATCCCCAAGCGGGAATTGCTGGATTTCTCCCCTGCTTAGAAAACGATCAATGAAAGAATATGCCCATGTTTATATAAACAGTGAAACCAACCAGAATTCCCAGACGTCAAATCTGTGATCTCCTTATTCGTTTACACTGAAAGAACCAATCAGAATTATTTGTAATAATACAGTTTTTTTTTTTACAATAAAGATTTCATTTTTGGTATGAATTTCTACATTTTATTCGTATTATCCAGAATTAGTTAAAAATTGCATTAAACGACTAATTGTATATAAAAATAGAAGTCACTCTGGAACTTGGCATCCGGATTTGGTCCGAGTTTGTTTCCTTAACAACAACAACAACAACAACAACAACAACAACAATAATAATAATAATAATAATAATAATAATAATACATTGTCGTATATAGGAAATTCCTACACACAGACTCTAATACCCCAACCAACACGTGGTATTGCTCTCCCTTGCTTTTTAGTCCGTTGGCCCTCTCTGAGTTCCGCCTCTGGGACTTAGCATCCGCACTTGATCCTATTTTGGTGTTTTTAAACAACACAATAATAAACAAGAAATTAAACCTCTCGAGGAAAGTATAGGAAAGTAGCGGAAGCCTGAGTTCACCTATGTTTACCCCTTCATCTGCACTTTCTAATCCCCAATTTTTTTTTTTTATAAAATATTTGATTTTCTCGAATGTAGAATTTAGAAAATATACAAGAACCTTAACTTCTTTCCTTTCTCATCATTTTCGATGGTATGATATATCACATGCCATATTTTGCCATAGTTCTAAAGACAAAGTGACTGCCACCCCCACAACTCCAACTCCAGTGGGACAATATGTTTCATAGTAATATAGATTTTGCCTAGAGTAATCTGCGTATCGAATTTCACTACTTTACATACATAAATACCACAGAGATCACTTGGTCCCCTCTAACTTCCACTCCCGTAATTCCGACGCCAGCGGGCCAATCAAAACCAAACTAAGCAGTGAAGGTAGACACGTCCATATTAAGCTACATTCCGAATTTCAACCTTCTACCTTAAAAAAATGCAGAAGGGGACAGACGGACATTGTAAAATCAATAAGTAGCTCTGTTCTTCCGCTACTTAATAAGAAAATTAACAATTGTACAAATTTCTGATTTTCTATTTAAGTCTTTAACTATCGTTGAGGACTAATTTGGATTCCATAAAAAATTGAAAGCACTACCGAGAAAACTTTTACGAATTTTATTCATGCCCTTCCTGGCCTTTTTACCTCTCGTTGCCCTTGAGAAGCATGTGCATTTAGCAGTTAACTTCCATCAGTAGGTGTCTCGACAGAGTTAAAACACATGTATTACCGTTTGGAGCCAAGAAACTACACATCGAGATTTAATATGAAAAGAATTTAATATATAATAGTGAAAGAAATTTTTAGTGGGAATTCAGAGAAGATTAATATACGAGTAGTTGGATTCCACAATCGATTTCTGAACCATTTTATTGGATTTTCGTATTTCAGATTTTAAACGATTTTCTCATTGAAATAATGATGTATATAAGATGTACAGATTCTCACATTCTCCGTACCATAAGAGAAAAGTATCTACAATAAGTGAAAAATCGACAAAGCCATAGCCAGGATCAGAAGGTCCTCCAGAA
>JAHWFO010036031.1:0-10262 GCA_023313115.1 Rhysida immarginata | reverse complement strand
ATTTTTTGTTTATTAATATTTTCCTACTTAGAAACTTTTATTTGAAAACAAGTATTTGTAGCGAAACGCAAATAATAGTGCAAGTATACTAATGCTGTTTTCTGAATTTCACGAACAATAAACTCTTCCTTAAATATAATTTCATATGTATTTAACCTCCGTTTATACTAGTTTTGAATAAAATAATTTTAAACATCGAGAAAAATTATTTTATAGTTTTTTTTTTTTGTTTTTTTTAATAAGAAAAAATAGACATTTTTATCCTCTGAGAAATGATTGCTATTATTCATTTTTATAATGATTTTCTTTTATGTAAGAACGTATATATGTATGAAAAGTAAAAATAATGCAAAGTATCAATTTTCAACTATTTTATTTTTATAAATGCCTTTCCTGAAATATTCATGTCTAATTTTGACGGAAAAAGAAGGGTTTTTAAATTTCTTTCTAAAAGTTGCGTTTTTTAGATTGAATAGTTTTTGAGGTGTTCTATTAATAATGAGGTAAATTAACTGATAGATAAAAGAATTCATGAATTTCACTTTTGAACATTAAAAAAAAAAAGTTCCAAAATGCGGTCTCAGAGACCGCGCGCCTTCACCCGTGTTACAAACACCTGCGCCACCATTGGAGTGTTAACCTGGCGAATCCAAATAACTCGGAAAATACGCATCTTACAAAAAAAATACGTGTTTAATATTTTTAAAAAAGCTATCAAATGATACAAAATTTGACCCCCTATCTGTGTAATTTCAGATTGTACACAACATTTGAGAAATGTTTTAGGCTTGGTGTTTTTTCAATTGATCCAAGCGTTTAGGAGATAGCGGCACTGAAAGTGTGGAACTTTTAATGTTTTGAACCCAATTTATCGATGAAGACAGAGATAGAGGATGGGTCTTACAAGCATTCCTATTTTACTTTTTGATGGTCTTTAAGAATCCGAAGTCAGAATTTCAAAAATTCAATTTTTTTTTTTTACTACAAATGCACAGACTCTGCTTGTGTAGTAAAAATTTTTGGATTATTGAAATTGAATCGGTCATTTCAAAAACCGCAAAGTCACACAATTCGAATTTTTCACGATTCATTAAAAACTGTGTCACTCACAAATAAACGAGTTTTGAAGGAGTTTTTTGGGCTGAATATAGTGGTTGAACTTTTAGGTTGAAATATCGAATAATCTTCATAATTCATGAATAATAATAATAATAATAATAATAATAATATAAAAAACGTGAAAAAGTGTTCTTGACTTAGTGTTGCTTTTAGCAAGAACCAGGGTTAGATGGCATATAATTTGAACATAAGAATCATATTAATCATATTATTAATCAATATTATCTTATCAACATTATATTTTCATGTTTTACTATCATTATAGTACGTAATCATGTTAACTCGTTTATGTCGAAGGAACAGATGTTCTTTTGGAACCCTTTTTCCATTGTTTAAGCAATGAACATCAGTAAGGTATGAACATTGTTTAAGCAATGAACATTAGGCGGTATTATTTGAACAGTAAGGTATGTACCGACTTTCGTAGTTTTTACCCAGAATATGCGTCTAACTTTAAGGAAGCGTTCGCAGCAAAAAAAAAGTATGTTTGAGAAAAACGTGACTTAAGCGGTTTTTGAAATGACCGATTCAATTCTGGTTTCGGATTCTTAAAGACCATCAAAAAGTAGAATAGGAATGTCTGTAAGACCTATCTCTTTGTCTTCATCGATAAAATTGGCTTCAAAAGTTCCACACTTTTCAGTGGATGTATCTCCTAAATGAGCATGTAAGAGAGAAAAATTACATAATAAGGTTTTAGTGGCTCTTATTTTATCATTTCAGATTGTTTGATATACTACTTGCTATATTTTATCGTTGACAATTTAACAGTGTCATAAGGGTTGGATCGACTGAAAAAACACCAAGAATAAAACACTTCTCAAATGTTGCGTACAAATACCGTTAAAATAGGGGTCCCTACTTAAGATTTCAAAGTTGCCCCCTCCCTCACTCTCAGGTGGTGGGATTGGGGGGAGGGTCAAGTTTAGTATCATTGAATAGCTTTTTATAAATATTAAACACGTATTTTTTTAAATTTTTTGTATGAATCGTATTTTTCGAGTTATTTTGATTTGTCCCGTATAAGCAGAATGTGCTGGGGTTAATTAGACACTGCTGGGTCATTTTTCTACTTGCTCATAAGAGCAGAATGTTAGCACTCATGGAAGCACTTCCGTACACATTAGCAATACAACCACTGTCGTTCGTCACTTCATAAGAACTGAAAATTCATCCAGGCAAGACCACGGCTGATCGCATGATGAACATGCGGGAACACGCAGAGACGTGTATTTATTTATTTATTTATTTATTGATACATGAAATGAACGTTGCTTTCTTCGCTGATGACCAATGTCGCTGCCAAATTTCTGTGAGACCAATAGTTCGAGATAACGATCAAAAGTAGAATTTCCGAAAAATGTCAGATCTCGAAAATGGCGAGTCATAGCAAAATAGAACCAAAGGAGTTTAATAGTACACATAAAATCAATAAATTTTTGTATTCATCAGTGGTCAATATTCCGAAGGATACTATCGATAAGCCATAATTATCGATGATCTCTTTATATGCTAGTCATACCGATACATTGAAATGCCAAGTCATGGGATACCTATTCAGTATCGTGTAGGACCTTCTTTTGCCCGTCGAAATACAGCAACTCGACATGGCATGGACTGTAGCAGTCGGAAGGACCTCTCTAAGGAGATGTTCAGCCATGCAATCTCGATAGCTGCCCGTAATTGCGTGAACGTTGCAGGTGCAGGCTCTTGTGCACGAACGGATCATTAAATGGGGTCCATATCACATTTTGATAATATTCCAAAAATGTTCGATGGGGCCCATGTCTGGCGATCTAGGTGGAATGTTCAGAATGCTCCTGAAACCCATCGCGAATGATGTTGGCCCAGTGAGATTCCGCGTTGTCCTCCTGGAATATCCCATCGTTGTTAGGGTAGATGAACACGATTCCTACCATCAGCTTGCACCAACTTGAATCGTGACTCTTCGGACCAAGTTTTGTTTCCACCCATATAAGGTCCATTGAATATTTCACGAGGCCAGGCGATTGCATGCTTAAGTAAAGGCAGTCTTTTCGGTCTTCTGTGCCCAATTTCGCTGCACTGATCTCAGACACGCCCTTCATTGAATGTGGCTGTTAATTGACGTAGTGACGTGTATCTGTTACGAGGGACCATTCTACTCAGATATCGTTGGTCACGAGCATTTAGCCACTGCGCTGCCCATGGTGGGAGGCAATGGCTGAAATGAGGTACTGTGTACACTCTTGACGCTGTGGGTCGGGGAATGCTCAGAAATGGAATGTCCCATACGTCTAGCTCCAACTATCGTTTTGCGTTCAAACTCTGATAATTCTCGTCGTGTAGCCATAATCACGTTACCAAGACCTATCAGACGACTGCTAATAGTCCAATTGACAGCAGTGATACCGCTCTGCCTATTTATAAACCTTTTACGCGACGCAAGCGACTCCGAAATTTGCATATGATGCTGCCATGACTTTTGATTCTTCAGTGTGGTAGACTCAACAATAAGTATAAATTTGTATAAAAAAGAAAAAAAAAAATTCAAACCGGACCAATCGTTACGAATCTATAAATTTTTTAAGTTCGTTTTGGTAATGATCAAGGTTCGTACGGTGCTTAAAAACCTTAAAAAGTGCTTATTTTTGAAAGCCTTTTTTAAGGCCTTAAAAAGTACTTAAAATGTTTATTTTTTTAAACCAAGTGCTTAAAATTTATTTTAATTAACCGCTTCTTACGGAGAAACGTTAAACAAAACCAATGCCATGTTGTTTATCTACATTGTGCCTAATTAGTGCCCTCTAGGTTGTTCTCTAGGTGGCGTTGGCCTCAAGCTCGTGATTACGACATTGGAGACAGTCCAATAGGACTTAATTCTACAAGCATAAGGTCAGATATGATTTTAAAAAATGGAAGGAAAAATTGTGCGACCTGGATTCGAACCAGGAACCACGAGTATTATGCTCGACACCTCTGCCAATTGGGCTATCGCAGCAAGGTTGTCTCCAAGTGTCCTAAAGACTGCAAATCAGTCAAGATGGAAGACCCAATGCTAGGGCTGGCACCTGGCTCACAGATTGGGAATTCTTCCCATCCAAAACATCAAGAGCGTGATACTCGTGGTTCCTGGTTCGAATCCAAGTCGCAGAATTTTTCCTTCCGTTTTTATCAAATAATATCTGACCTTAAGTTTGGAGAATTAACTCCAGTTCTTATTTATTAATTTCTCGTCTGTGTTCATTAACTTTCTGATGGTTGGATAGGAAGAATTCCGGATCTGTGAGCCGGGTGCCAGCCCTTATCAATTGAGTCTCTCATCTTGACTGCTTTTTGCAGTCTTTCAAACATTTGGAGACCGGCTTGCTATATCGTGTTTGTGATAGCCCAATTGGTAGAGGCGTCAACGTCGAGCGTGCTGCTCGTGGTTCCTGGTTCGAATCTAGGTCGCAGAATTTTTCCTTCCATTTTTTTTTCAAATAATATTTGACTTTATGTTCGGAGAATTAACTCCAGTTTTTATTTCTTAATGGTCCAATTCATGCCAAGAAAACATTCCTCACACCCTTACTCCGCCTTCAGCACCTTGTAAAGTCCGCATCAGACGTCAGGAGTCCATGGCTTCGTATTGTTTTCTCCGTATTCTAAGCCTTCCATAAATATGAAGCAGCAGGAACATCGATTCGTCTGACTAGGCAACCTTTTTCCAATCCTCAATGGTCCAATCCTTGTGCTGCTGTCCCCACCGGAGGCGCGCTTTCTTCTCTGACAGCATTGGTACCCGAGATGGTCTTTGGCTTTGGTAACCCATTCAAGCTAAGGTGCAACTAGTTGTTCGTTCTGATTTTGTCTTCTGGCTACCTGAGTTGTAGTGAGCAGTAATTTCTGCGATTGTTGACTTTCTGGTTTCGCACACAAGTCTTGACATTCTCCTGTGGCCTATTTCATCAACAAGGGTTTTCTGTCCACAGGAGTCACAATGGCTACATGTTTTTTGCTCTTTGATCCACTATTGATAAATTCTTCTGTGGTACGTGAAAAGTTCAGGAGAGTTACCATTTCAATGCTCATTCCAGCCCGTCTTGCACCTCCCACCATTTTTGCTATATGTTCACGCTTAATTAACAATAGAGAAGGGGCTTTATGGTATTTATACCGTGATTTGTGACATGTAAATCAGGCAGTCACTTAATTTGCTTATTTTGTGAGGTGTACCTAATAAAGTGGCAGCTCGGTTTAGAAGAAAACCATAAATTTGAAAATTCGTACATCTTTTTTTTTTCGAAGCAAAGTTCGGGAACCGGGAACTTTTTGAACCTACCTCGTATAAACAAATGTGTTATAAAATGTTTTAAATTTTTCTTGTCTTTTTATTTTAAAAATTGTTCTTGTCTACTGCGTCAGACTTGCCTGATAATACATAAATTAATTGCACTAGAGGTACTTAAAATTTTTTTGGGGGTACTTATTTTTTTCCATGAGGAAAGTGTACGAATGATAGCTTGCTTGTTCTCATCTGGTTTTTGTCTACTGTATTTTCTTTAGTCACCATCTTATGTTTCCCCTCAAGACCAATATCGATATTATAGTATTCAACTTTAGAACTCTAATATTATCCAAGTGGTTACGTTCATTTATGTTCGATCGCCTCTCAAATAGTATTATACACGTATTTTGTATAGCATTGACATTACCCAAGTTCGGGCCTATTGACATTATTTCCCCTAACATGTATACGAGGGATAAGGCTTTGCTTTACAGTTTCCTATATGTGCCCTCCGAATGGAGGGGATAAGGCTTTGCTTCTCGTAACCAATTTAGCAAGATGTATAGGGTCTCACTGCCAATAAAAATCTCTGGCTCCAACCTCCTCCAAAAGAATGGGAACACCAAGAATTCCTTAGAAGAACAGAGTCACGTTGATCGTTCTTTTATGGTTGTCGGAGAGGATTGTGTACTCGCACGAGATTGTACTCCAGTGAATGCTTTAGTCGTCCCCCTACACACCTGACGTTAGGCCAACCGATCATCGCTTATAGAGGACGCAAAAGGTGCAAAAATCATAGGGGGTGCACGGAAAGTTCGAAGTTCGTGCCCACTCACTAAGCGCCCGTCTTTTTTTTCTTTGTTGAAGAACACGAATAGATGCTCAACGGCCGGATTGTGTCGTGTGTCGAACAATTCCATTTAGGTGCATTCATAAATGGGTGAAGGAAATGAATTCTCTCTTTGAACAGAAACAGAGGATTTGTTTTTTAATTTTTTTGCATTTGTGGTTCATAGTATTTTTCTCAAACACTATATGCACGGATTTGAGTTTTGCAGTGCAGGGAGTCTATATTGCACGTCAGCACGGTGCCGTGGCCGTCGCCGTTGTTGTTGTTTGTTGTTATCTGTTTTGTTGGATTTCCGCCTCGAATGTGGGAAAATGCGAAATCCGGAAGGAGGGTCGGGAGGGGGCGGGTCCTCTCCTCGTGGCTCTCGCATTGTCTTAGCGCTCGCGCCGCTGCTCTCGCGTCCGATTATTTCCTCCGAGCACAGGATGGAATGGGACACTTCCGCTCATTCAACGCTTGGACTCGGCTCGCTTTTTTTTCCTCTGTCTCTCTGTCTCTCTCTCCCTCTCTCTCCTTTTTCTCTGTTGGAACAAGTGGCTTGAAATCAACGAGCCCAACAGTTGGTGGTGTAGATCACCGCTTGAACTCGAGTCGAACAAAACACGTGGGAGAGAGACTGAAATAAGATTTTTTTCCCCTTTTAAATTATATGTCACCCACTATGTGGGAGGACACCCTCCCTCCCTCGACCAGTATGATTACTGTGCATTGTACGGCTGAGCCGTTTTAATAAATGCCACTTTGGGGGCAACTCAATTAACAATTTTAATTTTTTGGTAACAAAAGAACAATAATGACGGTGCACCATTTCAACAAATCACGTCATTGGTGTAATTCTAATATTTGACTAACAAACACCTTAACACACAAAATATCAATCCAATGAAATTTTAATTTAATCAATTACGGATAAAATGTATCTCAATAGAAAAACTAGTCCCGTTTAAGAATGATGATTGGTAACAGCTACACAACTTCCTTCAACATATCTAACAACGCTTTCTCCAATTACAAAATCCTAACTCTTTGTAAAAAGTTTATCTTCCCTGTCTCCTATTCCTTTATTTACACACTCAACTCTATCTATTTACAAAAGTAAAATCATATCAATAAAAAAATCTAACTTACAATTCAAAACACCGTATTAAAAAGTTATTCTAAATATTCTAACCACTAACACTTTATATAAAATATTTTACCACGGAACTCATTTAATCTAACCAGGAGGCCAATTTTAATTTGATTAAAACTTTCAATTAAAAACCATGACCATATTACATAAAAATTAAGTACGTAATTCCAATTTCCTGACGGCACCACCACTACTTCCACAATGAATAATTTTCCTATTGAGATGCATTTTATCACTAATTGGTTAAATTAAATTTTATTGGATTGATTTTTTGATGTGTTGAGGTGTTTGTTAGCTTAGTTAAGTAGCAAGCTCAGTTATTTGTAGTTTAACATTGAGTTTATCATTACTCTAATAAAATATAAAGCCCCGACGATCGTTTTGATTTTTCATCATTTTCGAGTGTCAAATGATGTTTTAAATTTTCAGAGATGTTCGTTATATTCTTTAATAAGTTTCGATGATGTAAAGCTCTTGTTAGGAAATTTATTTTAAGATGTTGTAACAAGAGATCGGATTCTAAAGTCTATTTGAGTGCTCAATGTGTATGATTTATTTATTTGTTTGGTACTAATTACTTCTCTATTTTGACTATTGTTTGTTGATTATCTGTGGATTTGACTAGAATTTCCATGGTTCATCATAAAATTTATGGCTAAAATTTATAGTGCGAATGACATGAAGAACAAATTTTGATTTTATCATCTGCATATTTTATGGAATTACTCGTAATATGAAGAAAAATTAAAACGATCGTCGGGTCTTTATAATTTATAATATTTCATTGATTAAGTTCTTCTATTGTATTATTCTATTATTGGTGAACTTAAATGTTGACATACACTAAATAATAATAATAATCTTTTATTTATTTATTTGTATAAGAATAATTTGACATGCAGCGATATCGCTGGTATAAGTCAAAGGAATAAATAAAATAATAAATATACTAAAAAAAGGTAAAGCATTATACAAAATTAAAAAAAAATGAGTAAAATATATAACAAACATATAAAAAAACATTCCATTTATAACTTAACAAGCCAAAGTATTTGCATATATAAAGATTTTTTTTATTTTTTTTTTATACATTTTACATTGCCGAGTAAAAAATCTTAAGAGATTTAGCATTTTTAATATAATCAGGTAGATGTAAATTAAATCTGAAAAATATTTTTCCTTAAAAATTTACTGTCAATTTATTGTAAACCGTCTTTATGACTAATAATGATGAAGATGTATGAAAAATCTCGTGAAGAAAATATTCTAACATGATCGAATTGTTTGCATCATTTCAATGTGTCGTTCACAATCCAAATGACTAAATAAATAAATAAAAAATTAAAAAATATTAAATTTTAATAAAATACTTTTGAAATAAAATAAATAAAATAATTTTTAATAATATATGACTTTTGTTATCGTGTGCATTGAGGAGGGAAATGTGAGGTACAATGGAAGGGTAACGCGAAACTCGTGAACTCGAGATCCTTCCTGTTTTTGTCTGGAGGGGTACTGGGAAAGCCATGTAGTCGAGGCTCCATTCTGAGATTGTAAAAAATTATTTTACTGGAAAAAAATGTCAGTTTTGAGATTTATTGTATAATAGCACTTGTTGTCGTCCTTTTCATTTATTTTTTATTTTATTTATTATTATTTTTTTTTTTATAACTTTTTTAAGATTTATTTTCCATATTTTTTAAACCTTTCCTTTAAAGGTTCATCAAATACTTATACACTATTCTCAAGAAGATTTTTTTTTTTTTTTTAATAGCATAAGGTAATTTAATACGAACGTGAGAAAATGAGAACGTAACATAATTCATTGAAACAATAGACGTCATTTGCGGTTAGCCTTAGAGGTGCCGTGTGTGACGTCGATTGTTCATCGCCCGTCAATGCTTATTTCCGCTTCCGTTTAAAGATGGTGCGAAAATTGAAATACCACGAACAGAAATTGCTGAAAAAAGTCGATTTTATTTCATGGGAGGTCGACAATAACCTTCATGAGGTCAAAATCATGAAAAAGTATTACGTACAGAAGAGAGAAGATTATACAAAGTAGGTTGGCATAAGTGTATTGATCAGAGGGGGAAAGGAAAAGGAAAACGTGGTGGTGGAGCAGCGAGTGGCGTAACCGGCATAACAGCTGGAAAAATGGCAAAGCGAAAACGTAAAAATCGGTGGTAAAGGCTGTGAAGGCTCTTTAGTTATCTGACTGCCGTTGATTTTGATCGATGCGGTGCGTTTCGATGGATGTAGGTGAAAAACCGGAAATGTTCAGGTTTCTCTTCGATGGCTAAATGCCGTCGTGAGATTCTATTCAATAAGTCGGTCTGTGATAATCGTAAGAAAGACAAACCAATATTTTTAAGGAAAACATTATTTAGGGAAAAATAGAACCCGGATTAATCCTAGTAGCATGTGCTAGCTTAATCCGGCCCTGCCTATAAACAAAACATTAACGATAGTTTTAGATATTTAAGAAATTGTTGTTGTTGACAGAGTTAATTAAGGGTCAACTTCGCTACCACTTTGTATGTAATTCAGAGTCTAATTTGTACATTTTCTTTTATTTTTTTCAGGTACAATAAACTTTCTCGAATGGTAAGAGAATTGGCTAGGAAAATAAAAGATCTGGATCCGAAAGACCCATTCCGAACAGATGCCACTAATCAGCTCCTTGAAAAATTGTAAGGAAACAAAAAAAAAAAATTTTTTTAGATAGAATTAGAAAATCGTATTTAAAATTTTTATGATGAGTAGCAAGAACTTTATTTGTCATTTGAATAAGTGGTAATGATATGGCAATGTTTTGATATTTTGACCTAGAGTACACCAATTATCATAAATTCAGAACAAAAAAGGAATTATATGTACAACTGCACAATTTCCTGCCAGGAATCCTCGGA
>JAHWFO010036023.1:0-10324 GCA_023313115.1 Rhysida immarginata | reverse complement strand
GGGGGGGCTATCGTTATCACGTGATACGCGGCCGCTTCGTTCCTGGCTATCCAGGAAATCCTTACAATGTAAGAGACTCTTTAACATAGTCAGCTTATAGATTTTAAGTAGTCCATAAATATTTTAAGTGAGCCATTATCTCGCTCCTAAAATTAATGCTGACTTTCGTTTTGTCGTTCTGTCTCACTATAGTGCCCATTGCTCTCGCAACTATCCTGCCCTCAGACGAATTACCCTATCACGAGCAGTCAATTCAAATCATACCTCAGGACGTTTCACGTCGTAAAATAATCGAAGACATTTAATTAAATATTTGGACTAATTACCCCGATTACCCCGTAATATATGTTATAAATTTATCTGTACAATTTGAACTTAAACGGAATCATTAAAGTTTAATGATCTGCACTATCGTTTGCTATTTAATCCCCCTTTTCTCACACTTCATTAACGTGACGGACTTACTACACTTTACGAATCGTAACCATTATTTCACTGCGCACATGAGACCTTGATTGAAGATATCTAAATTATTCTCTAAAATAAAATCGAAAAGGAGTTTACCTCTGAGATTTGTGTCGGTACTACCCACAAGGTGTGGTGACCATTGGCATCACATCCAACGATGATCGCCACCTTGTGAGATGTCGAAGTTTCCCATATCTTCTTTATGTCATCATTCATGGGTGAGGTTTCCTTGTATGGAAGGTAGGCCGAGAGAAACATTATGTCACGATCTAATCCGTCCAGCCGAAGGGTAATCTTTGCCATTGCCAAATCTCTGGAACACAGATGATACGTGGGTAGTGTGTTAATACTATTTTTGATCAACAGACAAACTCGGGGAGATAAACAATTGAAATAATAAATTAATTTACCTCCATAGTTGGACTAACCTCTGATTCCCCACTTGAAAATCCAGGGCTTCTGTATGTCCTCAGCTAAAAAGATGTTGCTAAGATTGGCGACAGCCAGTTTCTTATGCTGAAGCTTTGCTTGGCGGCAGTTCAGCATTAGACGATGTCTTTTCAGATGGTTTCCCTATAACCTTTGCTTGGATCTGAGACAGTCCAATGTACAAGAGCCATTTGCTGTTTCTCAGAATCCTCGCATCCAGTTCAGGGATGTATAACACAATGGTTACTTCTTGATCCTCACTTTTTGAGATTAAGGATGCCCCACTGTTTAGATGATATGTCCTTATTCTGGATATCAATCTTTTTCAGGATTTCAACACCAGAATATTTCTTGAACATCTCTGGGAGTTTCAAGATAATCTTGGTGATTTTGACGATTGTCTTCGCCTCACCAACCAAGTGAACCTGTCCTTCCAAGATAATCTTGGTGGTTTTGAAGGCAGCCAATTAGTTGTATTTTGGTCGGCACAGAGTAAAATAATAGCTCCGGCCTCCACACGACAATATTTAAATTGGGATCCTGTGCCAGAAGGCATGTCCCCCATATGATCCATCAGCAGTTCTTGGAAGGCCTCCATCAGCTGCTCATTGAGCTGCTTGTCTCGATAGCCTTCCAGAACTACTGCCATTTTAATTGTAATTAGAGCTTCGCGAAAATTCCCAGTTTTTAGTTTTTTCCGAAGCTTCTTGCCCTCTGATGAAGGAGTGTTACCCACTGACCTAGGTCTTTTAGTCGGGGTGTGCACCTCCTTAATGCTGGGTGCCCACTTAGCGCGACGATCGCGCGATTCTATCGCTTTGAGTCATATGCGCATGCGCAACAAACGTGACTGAATGCTTGGTACCCACGTGACTGAATGCTCATGCGCTATCTACGCGATCATTTCGCTTCCCACTTCAAGATTTCGTGCTTTCTTGTCATACAGAATTGGATATTTCTTGATATCTTCAATCAAATTTTCCGTAGCGATATCCGACCATCTCGAAATAGGTGCAGCCATGATTGCATATGCCACGTGATTCGAAACTGTTTTCTGATTGGGTGCGATAGAGTCGCGCGACCAAAAAGCTCTGGCATGCAGAGCTTTTCAATCGCCTCAGATGCGCCACAGAATCGCCCTCGTGACGTCACTCTGCGCAAGCGTGCTTCACAAAGCGATAGAATCGCGCGATCGTCGCGCTAAGTGGGCACCCAGCATTACAGATGGCTGAGGGTCGACTTAAGGTCTTATAGCCTTAGTTCCCTCCAACCTTTTCTTTCTGAATTTACGGCGTTTAGCCGCCCCAGAAAGTGGTTTAGATAGAGGTTTGCTACTGCCCTCACCCGAGACCTCCCGCTCTACAGCAGGTGGCGCCTCATGTTTGGGAGTGGCAAATATATCTACGTCAGATGACTCAGCTGAGGTCATTAAACCTCAGTGGCGTCATCAGTAGTGTCCTGTTTCCCCGAAGAGTCTTCAGGTGGGATGAATAAAGGACTATCCAAAAAAGGTAGTAGTGACGCAGGACTGACGGTCCATCCCGGGAGTGCCTGCATGCTGGGATAGGGCAAAATACTCCTGATGTCGCCAGGTAGACAGGAAGCTCCGTGAGAGACACTTTAACCAAAGTGGCATCCACCCATCGGCACGGGTCGCTAACTCCTTGGGTTCGGGAGTTGGTCTGCGTCCCCTTATTGGTTATTCGGGGATGTCCTGAGTCTAACAACCTAGGAATTCCGGCTATCCGCCACCTGCCAACCATCCAGTAGTCCTCAAGCCTTGGGTGGCGTGGTTTATTAAGACTGAATCTGGAACACAAACTCAAAGAAATTTTAGGACGCAGTACGGAAAGACCCCGTCAACTCGAGACCAAATTGCGAAATGGTATTAACAGTTCATGGCAACTGGAAGTGTTCAACCAAAAAAATCAACAGGTCGACCAAGCACTAGCAACGAGGCTGTGGATCGTGTCCGGCAGGCTTTTCACGTAGCCCTCGTAAGTCGATCAGATGAGCAGCCAGACAGCTCTAGATTCCTGGAACAACTGTTCACCGTGTTTTACACAAACGTTTTAAACTTTATGCCTATAAAGTTCAACTTGTGTAAACTTTGAAACCAAGTGATAAACCACAACGCCGAGCATATGCTGAAGAAATGTTACGACGAATTGATAATGATGAAGATTTTTTGAAGTCTATTGCGTTTTCAGATGAGGCAACTTTTCTTAATATACGGATTCGGGGATCGCAAAATCTCCATGAAGTTCTTGAAGTCGAGCGTGACAGCCCGAAGTTCAACGTGTGGTGCGGGCATTTCCGCAACTTCAGGACGACCAACCAAATGTTTTCTTCCAATAAGATGGTGCCCCTCCTCACTGGGCGTTAACAGTCCGAGATGCACTTAATGCTGATTTCTCTAGGCGGTGGATTGGGCGAGATAGGCCTTTGTTGTGGCCACCTCGTTCACCTGACCTGACACCCCTGGACTTTTCCCTGTGGGCTTTTCTTAAGGACAAAGTGTACAGCACAAAAGTGTGGCGGATTTGAAGTCCCCCATTGTTTCTGCAGTTAGTTTGGTAGATGAGGCGATGCTGGCAAGAACATGGGCAGAGGCTGAATATCGTTTGGATGTTGTCCATGCAACAAATGGTGCCCATATTGGACTTTATTAATATACAAAACTTTTTGAGTTGATAAACAAATTGTTGAAAACCATTTGTCTTTATCTGTAATAGTTTTTCTATACAGAGTGATTCTGAAAAAGTGTGTATAACTGTAAACAATGACAGAGATGACCAGAATGAACATTTTCTTTTGAACGCTATACAGGTACATAAAATTCTGCATACCGTTAAAGTTTGATCGAATTCCAACGAGTAGTTTCCGAGTTACGCACTTAACATCGTAACAGTTAACATGTGAGCACTGTTACGATTTTGAATGCGTAACTCGGAAACTACTCGTTGGAATACGACCAAGGTTTAACGGTGTACAGAGTTTTATGTACCTTATTATTCCTCCAAAATTCATTATTCTAGGCGTTGCAGAACTTGAGTTATTAACTGGTTGACCTTGGTGGCGGCATTTTTATTTCTGTTCATATCTCAATTAGCGTTCAAATTCGGACCCACATTCTGGTTACCTCTGTCATTGCTTACAGTTGTACACACTTTCTCAGAATCACCCTGTATAATGATTGGAAGTTCTCTAAAACATTTTGGAATACCCTGTATATCGTGTTATTATACTCATTTCCTCCTCATTGTTAATGATCTTGAAAATATTGTTGCATCATTACCACATCAGTTTTCATGGCAACAACATGTCCCCGGCGTTAATGTGGAAATATATGGAAACAATAACTTCGACGAAACAACTCTCTTTTTGGGTGGCAGTGGATGTACAGTCGGGTGCATAAACGTTTTTACATAAGTCAAAATTGTTCGGCTTCCTTTCAATACTTCACTCCAATGAGCTTACTTTTTCCAATTGTCTAGTCGAGCACGCTTACTATGGAAGTTTTTGCTCAGCATCGTGCTCAACTATGCTGACAAAAAGATTATATTGGCTGTTCTGATGAGAATTTTTGTTTTTTATTAATAATGAACTAATCTATTTGGTTAATAATATAACATAAATGGTGCACAGTATCGATATAATTATATGCGTGATCAAGAGATAAGCTGATGCAGCGCTCGTTATCGTGTGATGCGGAAGTGATTTACAGGTGTAAGTGGAAGCTATTTGCTTTTGACTGCTCGAAAGGTTAAAAGTCTCATTTTTTGTGCCAAAACCATTCGAAATTTTTTTAAATTTATTATATAACTAAATGGATCATTTGACGGAGAACAATCCATCTTATTAAATTTCTCGTCGTCTTTCTCATTAAATTTTTTGACTCCGATGACTCCAGCTTGAAAGCAGGAGTTAAGGGAGTTAACCCGAGTCGCACTACAAGCGAATAAAGAAACAAACTCCGAAAGACTCTAAGCGTACCCTGATGTTGGACGTCAAGGGAGTTAACTCCGAGCGAATAAAGAAACGGAGACCAAATGACTCGGAGCAAATAAAGAAACGAAATCCGAATGACTCAGAGTCACGGGAGTGACTCGGAGTGACTCCAAGTGAATAAGTGAACGCACCCTATATAGTGCCTTAATGATAACGGAAACGTCATACATTGTTACATCATCATTAGTCGACCAAATTTCGGGCTTATTATTGGTAGAAATAGGATTAACAATGGTCGACTAATGATGATGGAACAATGTATGAAGTTTCCGTTATCAGGCCTTCTGTCTAGGAGGTGTTGGGTGAGCACTAAAGAATTCTATGCATTGTTACAAATGAAACCTTATTTTTAAAGCACAAACTTTGCCTTGGATTATTGGTCATGAGAAACGTCTTATTAATATGCCCTACCATCATTATGAACATCGATTTATTATCGATAATTTTTATTTTTTCGAAATCTAAGGTAAAAATGACCTTCCTCTTGCTTTGAAGACCAAATGTGCAAAATTTCACCAAGATCTGAATTAAATTGTCGATTTGTATAAGAAAGAAACAAACTTTCACAACTTTTTCTTAGTTAAATTAATGATTGGTTGAAATCGTGAAGAGAGAAAGGAGGAGGGAAACTGGCTTGATAAATTCAATATAAATTTAATGATTTCTTTACAGATGATACAGAACTAAAAGTTCAAAAGTTCATGTAACGAGTTTCCATGAAGTCGGAATCCCTAATCGTTCCAATTCGGGAAGGCTCGTAGAGGGTACCGGGCTTCAATATAAAGTTGCGGCGTGATGAGTTGAGGGCGAAGATAATGGCTCCGAATCATCGCTGTACCAAAATGCGGCGACCTCTCGGGGTTTGGTGGAGTGGAATCCAACACTGCTATTGGAAAGAGATAGAAAAAATTATTAACTGAAATCCTCCATTCAAATGGCCGTAAGTGGAAGAAGCAATGACTATTTTTACATAGGAGAGACATCTGAGCCTAAAAGTTGTTAAAATTATACTTAATTCTTAAGTTCCTTTTTAACGCTCTAATGCTAAAAGAATTTAATTTTCACAATACCCTCTAACAGTGACGACGCAGCCAAGCGCGGCTCGCAGCGAGAGATCTCTACGCGGAGCGCGCTGGCAGTGCTGAGGCCCTCTGGGCGACGGGGCGGTGGGGCACTCGTGTCAAATTCGATGTCCTCTCCTTAGGGCTGATTTTCGGGTTCGACCTCCACGTTTGGTCCTCATTCCTTCGTCCTCCGTCGGCTCCGAATACTTTCTCTCTAAATTTTCCTTCTTCTGTCCACCTTTTATTTTGCTTTTTATTTTGTTCTTGGATACGACTCCTATCGTCCAATGAGCAGCTCGCTTCATCCTTCTCGACGCTTCTGTTCCTACCATTCTTCTTTACGGGTGGCGAGTATCGCAATTTCTCCTCTTAGCTGTTTTTTTCGCCTTCTTCTTCCTCTCCCTTTCCTTTGGAGGCGAGTCGGATCGTCGGCTTTTTTTTCTTCTTTCTCCGCTCTCGGTCAACGATCTGACACAAACAAACCCAGAAACAAACATTCTTCTTTATTTGTTTAGATCATACAGGCCTTTTAAAACATACGTGATGTGGGAAAAGAAAAAAGATTAAACATATAATTCACACATCATACTTCCGAAAAAAGATTAACATTTTCGAAATAAAGAGAAAATGCGTGAAATTAATAAGGGATTCATGGTGAGTTGTAGAACAAGTGCCTACAGTGCAAAGAAAACCATAATATGCAATTTATAAAAATCAGAAATCATTGAATCCTGTATATTCAATAGGTAGTGCATACTTTGTCACGTAATATAACATATAATTCACACATCATACTTCCACTACCCAACTGCACGCACGAGTGCACTTCACCTAAAAGCAACGCTACCAAGGTGTGCTTGCGAGCAAAAAAAAATGTGTCGTACAACTACGTGTACATCCCTTGTGAGTTTCAAAATTCATTTGTGGCCGTTATCATCACTAAAACTGTTCGTAGGGAACTGAAAAAGATGGGATTAGACAAACATCACCAAGCCCGACGTCGTTTGGAGTTGTGTAATGCTCACCGCATTTGGACTCTGGATCAATGGAAACGTTTTCGCTGGAGTGACGCGTCACGGCACAGCATTTGGAAATCCGAATAAAGAGTGTGAGTTTGGCGATTCCCCCAAGGGAATGCTTTCAGTCCGACTGTATTGTTCCAACTGTCAAATTCGGTGGTGGCGATGTCATGTTGTCGGGGGGTGCTTTTCGTGAAATGAACTAGGAAGGGAACGTTCAACAGTGAGGGGTGTAGAGACATCCTAGACAATTCGGCGATGGCCCTTTCCTGTTTCAACACGATAATTGTCACGATAATATTTTATTAAGTGACAGAAGTCCGTGGAAGTAATTATTATTAAAGTTTAATAGTCATAATTAATTATATAAGATACGGCTTGAAATTGAAATCTGAATTGTAATAAAATATTGTAAACATTCCAAGGAGGAGCTTTAGCAGTGAAGCAGATATATATTTATACGTTTATTAAAAAAAATAATTCTTCCCCCCCCCTCCTCCCGAGTAGGATAAGGCAAGTCATCTATTTTTACCTCTTTATCTGCAGTTTTTACCTCTACCCAAGTTTTTTTTTAATCAATAAACTGATTTTCTCGTACGTAATATGTAAAAAAATGTAATAAACCTCGTATCTTCTTTCCTTTCTCATCATTTCCGAACGTATGATATATCACATACCATATGTTGCCATAGTTCTAATGACCAAGTGACTGCCACCCCCGCAAATCCGATCCCACTGGAATAATTGGGCCTAAACTTCATAGTAATGTAGATCTTGCCTAGAGGAATCTGGATACGGGATTTTACGCCTTTACGTACCTAAATACCACATAGGTATGCTGCCCTCTCTGAATCCCACCCCCGTAATTCCGACCCCCGTATACCAATCAAAACCAAGCTAAATGGTGCAGATGGACATGCATAGTAAGCTACATTCCGAATTTCAACTTTCTACCTCAAAAAAATGTAGAAATTATGAAGGGGACGGACAGACATTATAAAACCAATAAGTAGCTCCATTCTTATTCTACTTACGAGGGTCAGTCAAATGAAAACCGGAAATATTTTTTTACAGCTCCTTTATTACAGAGTTGGTACAGTATTTTTCAATGTAGTCCCCATCTTTTCGATGCATTTCCGCCACCGAGTCGGGAAGGCATGGATACCTTGGGAAAAAAAAATCTTCATATAATGGAGATCTTGATTATAGGAATATGCATACCGAATTTCACTCCTTTATATGCATAAATACACCTAGACCTTTTGGTCCCCTCTAATTTTCACCCCCAAAACTCCGACCTTAGTGGGCTAACCAAAACCAAACTAAATAGTGAAGGTAGTAAGCTACATTCCAAATTTCAACTTCTACCTCAAAAAATGTACAAATGATGACGGGTGATTCAAATCGTGTGTAAAATAAAACCAATAAGTACTGTAATTCCATTTTTCCGCTACTTAATAATAAGATTATAGATTATGAGCACTCGTGCGTCGACAAACCGATTTCATGTGCGCGCGCCGATGTCAATAATGCTTAAAACATGAACAGAAAGTAACAATATATTCCTTCTTGACAAATCGATTGTTATATGACATGCCAGTATCTTTGAATTCTTTACACTCACTGTTTTAGCACGTGAATTCGACTTGAAGGAGTCCACGAAAAATTCTGAAAAGTTGATACGGCCGAGCTAAGACTTTGATGGTCATATTTCTGAAAACAGAATTTGAAAAAGTTAATCCGTTTTCAAGCTATCGTGCAAACGGCGGACGGACGGCCGGATAAACGTACAGACCAAGGGCGCATTCTTATAAGTAGCTTTTATGCTAAAGCTCCTAATAAATAGATCAAATAGTAAGTTTTTTTACAAGTCACAAATCCACAATATTCTCTTGTCGTGGCTAAATGTCGATCCAGGGCCCTTTGCTGCTAAAGTCGTGGCGAGGACAGGTGAGCATCCTTTCCTTATTGCTCCCACACAAAAGACGATGAAATTACGAAGAAACGGAGGACTCGGATTACTCTGAGACAGTCTGCCTTATGCAATGGGAAAAACCTTAAAATATAATGGAGACGAAAATTAATCCTTATTCCTTATGAAGTCTTAATTCCGATAATTAAAGATTAGCGCCCGAAAAATTAAGCAGATTAATTATACTTTCTCAATACCCAATATAATAATTTAATATAATTATGATATCCACTAAATGATTTTGAAAGATAATAAACAAAGAACTCGTCAGTCCAATAACGAATCCCATTCCGTTCATCCAATAGGCCTGAAGCGACCAAGGTGTATAACAAACAATCCTACACCGCTGCAGTAGATTTCCTTTTCGTCGTTGACCCTTTGGTCGCTCTCTTCGACGAAATTTAAGTTGAATCTTGTAAAAAAGTTACCGGTGCCGGTAGAATTTTTCTTGCAATTGCATGTTCCAATACATTAAGCTCGCGGGTACGGGGAAGGTAAGCCGTATTATCATTCCCAATTCGAGCTAATCAAAAGAGTCACAAAACAAACTATTGCACAATACTTTATAGGTATTGTCACAATTTTCGCTTACTGATAAATTGGTACATTAGCAGTTTAACTCTTTAGAGTGTTTCACCTTTTTATATTCCAGCCGACTATCTCCATATTCTCTAAGTAAGCAGGCACCGGGGGCGATGAGATGAATCTCTCGAATTTTCAATAACGTCCGCTTTCGCTAAAGTATCGTCATCGCTTTCTATGTCGAAAATTTTAGCCTCGCTTTTACATCAGAGAAATAACGCTCAGAATTATAGATCCTCGATGGAAAGCAATTTTCTGGCCGATCACATGATAATAATACTCCTGCTCACAAAGGATGGTTTCATGAAATGGACGTTGAAGAAATGGATTTGTCTGTCCAGAGCCTGGATTTAAATCCGATAGAAGCACTTTGGTGTAAATTGGAACGACGATTATAGAACAGACCGACTCACCCAACATCCGCCACCGACCTCGCCAACGTACCGTTTGCAAAATGGAAAAAAATTCCACCAGCTACGTATCAAAACCTAGTAGACAGCCTTCGCAGAGGAGTGGAGAATGTTATTGCTGCGAAAAGCGGACTTACCGGATACTACTTTATGAAATAAAATATTGTTTTCTCTCCTAAGACATGTGTCCGGATACTTTTGTCTAAGTAGGGTATTTACGAGAATGCAATTAGCTCATGATCAAAATTGCTTGTGGGGGAAAATGCTAGGGAATGCTGTCGTGGCCTTCAGTGAGCCTCTGGCGACAGAGATCGAACTGTCATACAATGAGTTGATAACTTTTGTTTTGGACAGAAACAATTTTGAGCA
>JAHWFO010035994.1:0-11960 GCA_023313115.1 Rhysida immarginata | reverse complement strand
TGTTCCCGTATAAGATCCATGTTTATCAGGAGTTAACAGACACTGGAAGACAGAAGCGACAACAATTTGCGATGGAGTTTGGAGCAGAAATGGAAGCCAATCAGGACAATTTGGACAACCTGTGGGTGTCAGATGAGGCCTTCTTCCATCTGTCAGGTGACGTTAATAAACACAACGTTCGTTTTTGGGGTTCCCAGCACCCTCATGAGATCCATAAGTCACCTCTTCATCCACGAAAGGTTATGGCTTGGTGCGCGATTTCCAAAAGAGGCATCATTGGTCCGTTCTTTTTTGAGGGCACCGTAACGTCACAGGCTTACCTTAACATGTTGGAAACCTTCTTCATCCCCGAGCTGCGAAGGAGGCGTATACCGCTTCGACATCAATGCTTTCAACAGGATGGGGCTAGGCCTCACACTATTAATGAAGTGCTAGTCTTCCTCAATCAGAAATTCGGAAATCGTGTCATTTCAAACAGGTTTCCAGATCGATTCGGGGATGGCTTTCTTTGGCCTCCTACGAGTCCTGACCTAAACCCATGTGATTTTTATCTCTGGGGGTTCCTTAAAGACAGTGTGTTCACTACAGCACCAAGAACCCTAGACCAGCTGCGACAAAGCATCGTCGACTGCTGCACCCTTGTGGATGCAGAAATCCTGGATAGAGTTATGAACAACTTCATAAAACGTTCGTGGTGGCCACATTGAGCACATATCATCAAGACTTTTCCACGGGAATAAAAACTCCGAACTGCCTAAAATATCATACTGAAATGCTAAGTTTGTAAACATTAATGGGTTAATAAATCATACTACTGAAATGGTCAGAAATTGACTGAATCACCCTGTATATAGAGATAGTGAATATCGATTATCGATAATTATGAATTTTCGATAGCATCTGTCGGAATATTGACCACTGTTTAATACAAAAATTTATTGATTTTTATGTGCTATTAAGCTGTTTGGTTTCAGTTTCCTACGACTCACCATTTTGGAAATATAGCATTTTTCGAAAATTCTATTTTTGTCCGGTATCTCGGGAACTATTAGTCCCACAGGGGTTTGAATGCGATATTCGTCATCAGCGATGAAAGACGCGTTCATTTCATATATCACAGACGGAAATACAGAATTCAGTGACGGACTTAAAAAGTAATTTAAAGAAAGATCCAGTTGATAAGAGAGTACACCAAATTGTAGTCCAAATAATAGTTGATGATGCATGAGATGTTGTCCAGTTATTAGAAGAAATGAACTGAAGATGTTGTAGATCTTTCTTCTGATAACTGAAGACCATATATCAACGTATTATTTGGACTATAAATTGGTGCACTCTATTATTAACTGGATTTTACTTTAAATTATTTTTGTTTACATTCCATGATTATAATTTATAGAAAGGAGAATTTTCTTGATTCAATTAGTAACAAACATAGTCCGATTTTAATTCATTGTGACGTTGGCTCGGGTCTTTTCAGAAATGAGTGCTGGCTTGGCGGGCTTTTTCTTCTCCCCCTTCATTCGTGCTTTGAAGAGAACGTAGGGATGAGGTTTTGCTTCGTTAGTACGACGAAAGTATGTCACACTGATTTATTATTAAAAAGCTCTTGGAAATTACAGGAAGTGATTTCTTAATTAAATCACTATGTTAACGTGTTCATCGATGCTGCAAATATTGATTTTTGCTTTCACCAAAATTTATCCTTGCAGAAGTATCCAAAAAGTAAGTAATTGCCTCGAGCAGTTTCAGGGCTTTTTAAATAAGTGTATAAGGGTAGGAGGAGGAAGTAAATAGTTATACTATTTGTAACTTTATATTACAGATTCATCTAAAATATTTATTTATTTGAACATCCTGCCCGTACAAAGCTTAATGTACGTATGGTAATCTACAATTTCATTTTGCCATTCAGTAACGGTAGTTCTTATCAACCTATTAGCATGAGTGGAATTTTACAATTTAATAGCGCATCTCTTAAGTTCATAGGGAAGAAAGTTCCAGTTATCAAGGGTATTATATGGGAACGTTCTTTTCTTAAAAGGAGAGGTAATTGAGGGAGTTCTATCTTTTCTTGGCCAATCGGGTATGGTGCCGCGCTGGAAACGAATAACCGCGGGTTCGAATCCAGCTGTGAGGCCATTTAGCCAGACTTGGTCTGAGATTTGATTGTCAGTGACTATCTTTTCTTAATTCTAATGATAAAAGCCAATCAATCGGCAAGTCATGCATGGGGTGGGAACAGCAGCGGATTTACAAATCCCGGTGGGCCGGACGGATGGCCTGGTTGATGGCTTTACTTTCTCGTGGTTGAGGGCCGATTTTTCCCGATACCTGCCCGGTACGATTAACTGCCAGTTCGCCCATGGGTGGGAGGGACTGGTTAAAACTATAGAACTCCTTTAGATGATAGTTTCCCTATGGAGTCTAGGGTTAGGAGGTTGATCTCATTACAGTAGTGAGTAATTGAATGGCATTTCGATAGTGAAAATGCAATACGGATTCAGTGATTGTACGCAGGTTTAACGTTGCTGATGGCATATTTGTTAGTGGCTTGAGCATAAAGGTATTTTTGAGATTACTTTTACTTTAATAAAAGTGTTTAACTGTCTTTTAGTTAAAACCTTCGAAGATCTTCTAATTAGGAATTGCATACGATTAGTTGAAGAACAATATGGTCAACATGACGACGAATAATATATTTGCCTTAGTAATCGCAAGTAACTTACTGCAGAGTAACGTTTGAGAATGAGTTAGGTCCACCTCACATTGGATCTCTGATCTAATGGTTTGCACTCAATAGAATCTATTCCATTTCCAAAAATCAAAATATGGAATGCATACTGCAGCCCGTACAGTTCTCCGATTGACTCGGAGGAAAAGAAAACGTTGCAAATCTGGGCTTTTGTTTCATGGGTAGATTAGATTGGCTTTTGTAACTGGTTAGTGCCGAAACACGTGTCTTTTTAAACGGGAACATCCGGCATACTTTATCTGTCATACGCCCCTTCAAACCCTGATAGGAAAATTCGAGTGACACGTTTTTGCAGATTTATCGGAGAACTTATTTACACCTCGAAGTCGGGTGATGTGAATGACAAGCCGCGTTCGGTCTGTTGTATGAATTAAGAATCACTGTTAGAAATTAGGCGTGCTAATCATAGATGACGAGCTTTAAAATATAATTACGCTTTTAAGCAATGAATAATTTAGTCTGTCTGACAAGGACAGGCTAGCGCAGGAGAATTATGAGCTCGATGAAGGACAAGAGTGTACGAAGATATTTTTGGGACATTACATGAATAACAATGAAAAGGAGACTGTAACTTGTTATTTTTTTGCAAGGAGAGAGTAAACATAAAAAGATTAGAACGATTAGCTTAATTCGTTCTAAGACAACCTCCTGAAGCTGAAATGCTGTAGAAAATTTCTACAGTGTTTGGCTTTTCGTTTCATTGACTTTTCGTCGGCCGATAACGAAATCTTATGGAAAAGGGCGTGCGTGGGTGGGGATTTCTTTCCCATTCTTAGGAAGCTAAAGAACCCTAAAATCAAAATAAACCCGACACTGATAAGTATGACTTCCCATTAGGAACGTTTGCGAAGTTTTTCTCTTGTTTAGGTGGTGGAGTTTTTAAGGAAGTTTCTCGGTGGTAGGCAATAATCATGCCAAGGCAAACGCCTGCTTCGTGTTTGATCTCGTCCGCCTTTTTCTCTTTTAATTTTCAACTTATTCTTCCTCTGTTTCCCTTTTGCCTTTACTTCGAGGACGGCCGCTCACTTCCAATGATAAACATTTCTTAAGACTCGATTTTGAAACGATAACAACAACCGCTTAATTAGTGTGTGCGCATTCGGTATTAAAAGAAATTCTTGGCGTCGAATGTCGCATAAACAAATACTCGCGATTATCCGCTGTTGATCATACTCAGAGAGAACGGCATCTCCATTTTGACATATTGTACTTTTTCCTCCTCGTTTTCGGTTGGGGTATTGAGTTCCGCTGATATTGTTTTTTTTTTTACACACAATAAGTTCTGTCTAGACGTCGCTGATCTGTTGCGAGGGATGGTATAACGTGATATGGGAGGAGCATCACGTCAGGCTGTAGGAGTGTGTGTGTGTGTGTGTGTGTGTGGCGAAGTTGAACGGCTGACCGGGTAAGGAAAGGTGTGTACCCGAAATCAAGATGGCGGAACGTGGGAATATCTGCGAGCGAATCGTGTTCACCTTATAACTCAGTATCGTGCCTGAGTTCATAAGGGACGTCATTTATATTCTTTGATTTTATAGCCGCAAAGAAAACAGCTCATCTCTCTCTCTCTCTCTCTCTCTCTCTCTCTCTCTCTCTCTCTCTCTCTCTCTTTTTTTTTTTTTTTAAATACCTACGACGAAGAGAACTTATTCTTTAGGTGAAAAGAGGGTGGGGGGTAAAATGTTGAAGTAAAACGGAAACCGGGACAGAAATTTATGCGTTTCCGAGGATAATTTTAAAACTAACTAAATAAAAAGAGTAGATATCATCAGAGTTCAGTTTCTTATTCATTTTAGCATCGAATGGTTTAATTATAACAACCTTACCGTTTTGCTTAATAATGTAGAGTTATTTAGATATAGCCTTGTATTATTTCAGTTGGTACAAATTTATTGAGTCAGAATAATCTTATTCCTGTTTGTTGATTAATGACAAAAGTAGGCCATCCCATTGGCTCCCTTTTGTATTACCAGCCCACCCCTCAACCCTGTCTCCCCCCCAAGTGTTCTTCTTCCTTTTATATAACACATGTCCTGAAGAAGGCTACGGGTGAAACGCGTCGTAAATTTATTTGCTGTTTTAAAGTTCCCCATATATAAATAAAAAGACTAGTTGAGAATGCTCAAGCTTTCATTACCAAATGAAACTCGAAAAGTATTCTGAGGAATGTGAAACTGTGAATGGGTAAATGTGTTCGATAGCATGTATGAGTGAGTGAATTAATTTTTTGTCCGAGTGCGATGTATAAATGTATGCGTGCGTGTGTGTGTGTGTGTGTGTGAGCACAAGTTTGTGAATAGCGTATAAGACAGTGAGGATATATAAGTGGGTGCGTGAAAAGAATAAAGCGTGAAACTATAAAAACAGATTATTTATATTGGAATTATATAAAATAAAAAAAATTCTAAGGTCCATTAGTTTAAGTAGCGAAACCATGTGCAAGTAGTTTTTGGCAATGATATCATACCATTGTTGCAATATGGCTCTTATTTGTTGAGTTGATAAATTGCACCTCACTGCACTAGGGGTTACATTTAACGTACATGTAAACGCCCTATTGAGTGAATACCACAGTTCATACCATCCGGTTGATATATCTCCATAACGATTGGTTCAATTTTGAAAACTTTTTTTTCATATTTATGCTCATTATTAAGTGCATAATAAGCACACATATACGTCACATCGGTATCGGCTGTCGTATATTGAAATAATGAATATCGATCGATAGTTATGGTTTTTCGATAGTATCAATAGCTTTTTTCAGGTCAATAGAAAAAAAACATTGCTTTTATGTTTACCATTAAAGTGTTTTGGTTCTATTTTGTTATGACTCACCATTTACGAGATAGCGGCCAAAAACTGAATTCCCAAACTATGCTCTATCTCGGGGACTATTGGTCGCACAGAACTTTGGAAGCGATCTCTGTAATCAGCGATGAAAGGCCCATTCATTTCATGTATCATATTTTTGAAAGTGCGGACAGACATATATAATGAAGTAGAATTGTTGGAATAGATTGAAAAAAATGAAAAGCAGAAATTGCGTCGCTTTCATAGTTGGTTAGATAGCCTCGTTTGTATTAGCAAAAGAAAGGCGAGGAAGAAGGAAAAACTTGAAAATGTAAATAGTTGAAGGTTTTCTTTAGAAGTGGTTTATATTTGTTTCACAGGATATGGCTTATGGATCGAAACTTTAGAGGAATGTAATCACTTCCGGTCAGCTGAGATAAAGAAGAGAGCGAAGTCGGTTTTAAATTTCGGATGAGTTCAATTCTGTTCGCAAAGTTAAAAATTTGACGTTGTTGTTTAATATTTTCTCTTCCTGTAGAATGAAATGGAGGGATTAGCGGATATCGTTCTAAAACATATTCCTAAACTTCACACCCAACAACTTTTCTTTTTTCTTTTCTTTCTTTCTTTCTTTCTTTCTTTTTTTTTTTTTTTTTCCCTAATGGTAAGTTTCAAATCCTGTTCCCCTTATATAATTTCCCGCCTTCCCGAAGCGATAAGCGTAGCCTTGTCGCTCTGCGATTCGTCTGAAATGATCTGAAAATAGAGGAAAGAGTTTTTCCTTTTCTCGGAACAGCCTAGAAAATCAGTCGCCTGTGTTCCATTTTAACGCTGGTGCTTCCTGTGACTTCACTCGCGAATGCTCCCTATTCCCCTGGTCGCCTAGGCAACAGAGGAGGCAGATTCCTCCCCGGGAGCGATCTCTCCCGTCGCCGGGCAACCGCCGTATACTTTCCCCCTAGTTGCTGGCGCCAGTTGCTAATGTAGAGGTTGAAGGGAAAGATTTGGGACAGGAGGAGGGTTGATGGCAGATGATGATGATGAAGGGCCGGCAGTTGTAGAAGACGACGACGAATAATAATAATCATAATAAAAAGAATGGCGGCAACTTGGAACAATACAACGGCGACCACTCTTTGTGGGGATTTCGTTTACTCATGTGGATGATAGAAAGTAAAAGCTCCGTTAATTTTAACCCCCCACTTCCCCCTTTAAAGCCCCCCACGTCTTTGGCCCCTTATTTCTTAATGAAGTCGAATTTAGTGTTCCCCCAGTATACTTATTATCCGCGAAACGTTATCGTTCAAAAAACGTTAATCCGTTGAATGAATGTATCGAAATACTTAACAGCCTTCGCAATTGTTACTTACGACTTGTACAGATTGGCTTTGCGCAGTCGGTTTCTACACCTTAAAAATAAAAGAAATAGGTTTCTATATAGATATGTCCTAAAGTGATTCTGAGTTCTAGATATCTACTACGTGTTTAATTAGATTAACAATCACTAGCTCAACCCCTTTAAAAAGTAAATTCCATGTTTATTTGAATTTCCACCCGTTAAGAAATGATTACTCCAATAAGTTTGTGTATTCAAATATTGAGAATAATTGAAAATTAAAACTACTATAATTCTTGGGAGAATTATGACCTCTTTATTTAATTTATACCCCATTTAAATTAAATTGATAGACATTGTTAATTTTATTTTGCAACAATATCTAACAATTGAAATCGAAAATTTAACCGGAAACGCCCAGTCAAACTTTAGTTGGACATATGGCCATATCACTAACAACTTTCTCAATAAAGTCTTACTTCAGCACTAATAATCTTATATTATTGTAGCCAAGTGTTCCTTTTCTCAACAATATCAGTTTGGCTACAACAATAGGAGATGAAGGCTGCGGTGAAGTGAAGTTGTTAGTGATGTAGCCAATAATATAGCAAACATTTATTATTTATTTGACTTTAACAGTACTGTCAATGTTGGTTTTAGTATTGTCATCCATTCAAAGTAAAAAAATAGCAAAATCTTGTTGAAGCAGATCAGTGTTGCCACGCGTAATGAGAGAGAGTGCTACACTTTATTTTTAAACAATAGATTTCTTTTCAGCAGTCAGGTTAAATGAGCAACAATATAAAACAATGCGAGGAATCGATCCATACAATTATAGCAAATGTTAAAAGTGCTATAGTCGGATACAGGACTGCCTTATACCAACACCTCCTATATAGAAAGAAAGCCTGCGCATTGAAACATCATACATTGTTACATCATCATAAGAAATTATTGTTAATCGTATTTCTACCAATAATAAGCCCTAAATTATGACTTCTTATGATCATGTAACAATGTATGACGTTTCAGTGCGCAGGCTTTCTATCTAGGAGGTGTTACTTATACCGAGCTAAAAAAAAAAAGTGCCCCTCATTTGCTAGTATCCCGTCTTCCACTCTCTTCTGTTGAAGATCCTCAATATCATGAACTCGACTGGAATAAACCACAGATTTTAGATGTCCCCATACATAAACATCCATAGGGTTGAGATGGGGAGCTCTAGCAAGCTATGCAATAAAATGTTACACGAATAACGTCATGTGAATATAATTCTTCATAGAATTATTTTAGAAACTTTTTTTCCTTATTTTCAGTTGTAGAAATCGACTACGTATAGCCAGCCCGCTATTATTGCTACACAATTCAGTTTTGAGTATGATATCTTCCTCTTTCTCTAATGCATTTGCTTAGGGAGATACATTTGGGTTTGGTAAACTTTTTTTTTTTTTTTTTTCTTCGCCCCTTCTTCTTCCTCCCATCCAACTCGGAATGAAGTAAAAAGTGAATAAATAAACAGGAGGTAGCGAAAAAGAGAAAGAGCGGATTGTAGAAAAAGGGGGGGGGGGAGATAAAAAGCCCTTCCGTGTGTTTATGTTTTTCGCCACCGTGGCGCTGCTGTTTGAAGCCCCCCTTTAGCAGAACTGTTTTGGGGGTTCCTATTTTAAGAAATGCCAGACGCACAACCTTCTCGATTTTGTTTCTCTTTCTACATCTTCACCCTCCCTCTTCCGCCTTCCCATTCACGAGGAAATTCTCTATTCCTCCCTTTTATTCGATAATAGCTGAACCCACTTCCGCCGTCTACTCACTCATTTGCATAGGCCATCGACGAAAAGAGCGCTGACGTCAGAACCACTATTAAAACGCGCCGGCTTGTTTTCGTCTTCTATACCCCAGAGGGTATGAACGTGTTTATCCCTTTGCAGGGGTTAAAAGGTAGAAACGAATGCGCGTGAGGGTTATTAGGGGATGAGGGGGACCGTCGAAGAATGATGTTTTTGGGGGAAAAGGAACCAGGGTCATTTGAACTGATGATGAAACATCTGGTTTTCTTAATGAGCCTCGAGAAGGAGACGTGTCGTGGATGTCTTGGTTGAAGGATTCACATTGCCTCACTCTTTTCACCGGCGAATTTTCACTGGTTATTATTAGATTTGATAGCAATAAAACTTATTCATAGAAATAATTCGGAGAGTATAGAATTTAGAAACATTAGACCGCAGGCTTCTATTTCCAGAATTCCCATATAGCAGTCGGAGCATTTTTTTTTTTGTTTTTTTTTTCCTTTTTTTATGAAACTGAAACTTATTAGAAATAGGAATGCACACAAGTTTAAAATATAAAATTTTTCTAGTTACTCAGTCGATTATTGGTGCGGGTGGTGGAAAATAGATAGAGAGTTTAAGAATCAGGAATTTAGACCAGTCAGAAAACGACTTCAGTTTTCTAACTCTGTGAAAGATTAGAAGGAATTGACGAAGAGTCTGTCTCTTCTGGAAGTTGTGAGGGCTAATTCAATTGCAGATGGAATATGACATTGGACTATAATAAGTCAGTCCGTGGCATTTCTAGAACAAACTCGTTAAGGGAGGGAGAATGAAAGCTGGTTAAACAAGCTTTAACACCTAGATCAGGAGATTCTTTTTCCTTTCTTTTTTTTTTTATTTAATTTAATTTTTTCCCCCACACCGAACTTGAACATATCGGATCACGTGATCAGATCTCCGCTAGGAAGGGTGTCATGATTTTTCATGGAGAGGGGTTTCGCTTATCCACTGACATTTTGAAATTTCGGTTAGCCATCTCTTTTTGAAAATCTGGTGCAGAGACGATCAGGTGTGTACTATAGCTGTCTGTCAAGCTCGAAGGCGCTTTTAATCGTCATCGAAATTAGAACGGAAGAGCATCATTGGCTTCCATGGACATGAACCTTGAACAGCTGCCACTGGATTCCATAGAAGAGCGCTAACACTAACATCCTAATAGGGTTTATTATTATTTGTCATTATTAATTTTTGTTGTTATTGATATTGTACTAGAATTGACTTAGAGCATATCCTTAATGTTGTGTAAAATATCTTTCAAGATTATTTATGTCCACTTGTACTTGTGCTAACTCATCGTTCTTTCACTTGGTGATTAGTTTATAGAGTTGTTAATCGTTCTAATATATTTCGAAGTGACTAGTTTCGAGGCAGTAGTTGTTGTCATGACATTGGAATCTAGTGATCTAAAAGCGATAGTCATCATCCAGGAATATACGACAGAAATTCATGTTAAATTGCTTTTATTGGAAACTACTTAGAATAAGAGAACTTTAAAAATTACATTATTATTATTATTGTTATTGTTATAATTATTATTATTATAGTTGTAACAGATGGCAATCTCATTTTGTAAATTTTAAGGAAAATTGGTGTATGCGCGCGTCAGTATTATACGTTACTCGGGAGTATATTATAAGTAAAAACGTGCATAAATCAAACGGATATAGTATATTTATTAAGCTGCATAGCATAAAATAATCTGATGTAAACGTAATGTTTTTTTCAACGACGTTAAAAAACATCGTTACTGTTGCCATCGGTCGTTCTGTTGCCAATTTTTTTTTCACATTTTTTGATTTTGACTTCAGATTCGGATAAGCATCAAAAAGCGAGTAAAAATTATAAAAGGCACACAAGTCCTATCTATTCGGAAACATGGCCAAAATGGCGGTTAAAGTTAATATTTTGGTCCTTCGAGTCTGATCGTGGAACCAAAATATTTAACTTTAACCATCATTTTGGCCATGCTCCGAGTAGACACAACATGTGTGCCTATTATAACTTTTATTTACTTTTTGATATTCTATCCGAATCTGAAGTCAAAATCAAGAAATTCGAAAAAATTGGCAACACAACGCGACCGACTTCGCAAATCCAGTAACGATGCTTTTAATTAACATCGTTATGGTAATCCAGTACCACGCATTCACAATTGGTTTTAATGTTAAAATGTAACTGACATTTTTTCTTCATGAAGCGTTTACTGAGATCATATTATTGACTTCTTACACCTGCACGATGAATCAGAAACGGGGAGGGGAGTGGCCCTCACAGATATTTTAATGTTTCTTCTAAAACCCTTCATTTTAATGATTTTATTCTTCAAAGATTCTGCTTGATTGGAGAAATCCCAAAGAGGGCATTGGCGGAACTCGCGCTCAAATTGCCTGCGAGTCATAAACTGGATAGTCAAGAGAAGACTCATCTCTCACTCCTTCTCTATGTGCGTCTGTGGTCTGTGTTTGTGTATATGGTGTTGCTTGTTTGTCTGTGAGAATTTCTCTGAATTGCTAGAAATGAGCAAAACACCTTTTTATATGTTATTATTCATTTTTATTTATTATCGGGCCCCCCCTCCCTCAAGGGGTCGCTCCGTTGCTGACCCCAACATTGTTTCTCTTCTGAGAAGTTCCATTTTGCATTTGAAGAGATCGACGAAAGATGATCTAGTCTGGGCCTTCTCCCCTTACCTTTTGCTCCGCCATTACCATTCATTTCCCCCCACCCCCACCCTCTTTCCCTTCTCGTCTTAATCGATTGTTAGCTCTCTTGCTTCGGTTCTCATTAATTGTGAAATTCACCTGAACCGCACTCGAAAATGCGACTGGAAGGGAGGAAAACTAAATGGCGGTGTTGGTGTAATCTGCGAATATAAATCATCCGCAAAGATGAGGTTTTCGTTTTCATTGATACCTCCTCATCAACTGACGCCGGGGGAGTGAGAATACGAGTAGCACACATTTTATACAGATAGATTGGTCGCAAAAGCAGTTTCTTTCGTGCAACCTACGCTTGGTGTGTTTAGATAATGAAATGGAATTTTATTTATGTATTCATTAAAAATGTATTGATTTCTTCTGCTTCTTCTTCTTCTTATTCGCGTGGTGCTTTTGCGGTTGGTATCACGGTTTTTCCCCCTTAATCGACCTTACAGTTCGTCGCCGTCTTCAGTTGATTCGAAATGGGCAAGACAAGTGGGGAAAAAAAAGGAGAAAACTTGTCCTGGATCAAGGTTTTTCGAATTTTT
>JAHWFO010035993.1:259702-293091 GCA_023313115.1 Rhysida immarginata | reverse complement strand
TTTTTTGAGATTGTTCTGTTTACATCCAAGTGTAATTATCCCGGGCAACGCCGGGTACCTTTGCTAGTAATCACTATAAACGAATGCGTGAAGTCACTGAAGTGTCTTTGGGACCTCATAACCGAGTTAGGACAAGGGGAGTGTGTTTCTTTCCCCACAATGATTTATACTGACTCAACGTCTGGCATAGCATGTCTGGGAACATTAGAATCGAAGAGTAGGACAAGACACATCTTGAGATTGCATAATTTCATCGCGCGAGAAATTAATCTTCAGAATGTGATTCTTACCTACTGTTCTTCCCTCGACACGCCGGCAGACGCACTAACTAAACCTTTACCTGCCCCTGCTTTACGCAGATTCCTGGATTTGTTATCCTTATCTAAGCAGGATAAGTAATTATTTATATTAAATTACTTAACTCATTGGTTTGCTGGCCTACACGAAGGTATTTACAAAGTTTATCTTGTTCCTTTAAACTTCATAATTGCATAGTTATTTACTTCGCGGGATGAGAGGGGTTCTAAACGCAATATTTTTTGTTAAATGACTTTAGCTTTAAAATCACAAAAGGATTTTTTGGGCTTGTTCTTACCTTACGTGAAGGCAGTAACCACATTGTTTTTTTACTACATGATATGTATTTTTTTTATTAACGTATTGTACGTTTAATATACATTTTAATTATTGTATACCAAAATGCAAAATATACTTTTTTTTTGTCTTTTGCTAAAAAGGCAAAACATACTGTGTGCGCACACAAAAATAAAAGGAAATAATAAAAGCATAAATGTTTATTTGTTTATTGTAAATTAGACAATTTTTTTTGAATCTGTATATGTAACATCAGTACCTAAACTTATATCTGTACAAATGACCGCCATTTTTTTGTGTGTTCAAGAAAATTACAGGGGGCTTTATTCGGGAAAACTCAGAATTTTTATGTAAAAATAGATATAATTTACGTTTCTATTTTTTCTATTCTTTAAGTTTTTTTTTACTGTTTTGCTTGTTGAGTATATATTGTTTTAATAAATGTTAATTAAAAAAATCTCCACGTGATTATCACTGTCTGCCGCTAGTTGTCCCTCGCGAATAATTTTCGTGAGCACGAGGATGTGTGTCCCACTATTGCTGATGTTCCTTCCGTGGTTACTGTTTTTTTTTATTTTCAGACAGACCACTTCCAGCTTCTGGCTTGACCAGTCGTCCCTCCTTCTGGTCCTGCACGTCCTTCCTAGCTTGCAGCATGGCGTTCAACTTCCAATTAACATTTTCATTCCAATGCTCTGCAAATTACTCCTACCCTGCCGTTCGCTGTTTAGTTTCTTATTGAATATATCACTTTCTCGCGGCAGCCATGATTCTTTACCGAGCACCATTGTTTTGTGGGTTTACCCATAAGGTAATATTGAAATTTCTTTTAATGCTATTTCAACAATAACGCGCATAAGGGACGCCATGCTGCACATTTTAAATCTTATTCCCCATTAATAATCAATTATTATTTCGCAGTCTTTCTTTAGACATTAAATGGGAATTTTGAAATTTCTTTTTGTTATTCTTTATAAGGAATTGGTCTGTCTCATTTTTTTATATTTAATCTCAATTCGCTCAATGAAGCGATGAATATTTCTCATTATACAGTTTTCCTGTATTGAACTTGCATTTAAGTATTTCTTTATTTTATTCCGAGAAATATTTTATTTTGTAATTGAGATCGCAATGCCTATTCCTCAATTAAATCATATTGTATAGAACATTCTTTTGTACAGAATTTTTGTATTTTATAAATATATATTGCATTTTTTAAACCAAAATAAAAGTCTTTTAACGAGCCACGTTCATTCTTAGGTTTCGGGGTTTCTTTTAAAGTATCACCCCCTTAAATTCTATTTATTTTGCTTCCCCCTCTGAACAAAGTTAATTCTATGTATCCATCTTGTATGATGCCTTGATCCTTACTTATTTACTTTTTACACCCGCTTATCTGTTAGGCTCGCGAGGGGGCATCCCTATGGAGGATTTCCAGCGATCGCGATCTTCCGCCATCAGGCGCAGGTCCTCCCTGATAAAACCCAAGCGATAGCCGAAATAGATATAGTAGCACTTGCTCTAATGGTACCATTATGATACCCATTTAAAATTTTTCAATGCTAGCATAGGCCAAGTAATTTATTAAACAACACGTAACGGCGTATCATGAATAAATATAACGAGCAGTTAATGATAGAGAAACAGGTTTACCATATGCTACCATTAGAAACTTTCAGTGCCAAAATATTGTATGCAATATATCGAAAAACTCAAAACAATGAGTCATAAATAAATATAACAAGAAATGAATAATATTCGGAATAATAAACTAATAATACTCGGAATTTGATACTATGTATTCTAAAGGTACCATATAGTACCATTGGAAATTTTCCGTGCTACGATATGGCATACAATATATCAAACAGATTGTAATAGCGTGTCATGAATGAATAAAACGAGTAATTAATGATTCTCGAAATTCGTCTAGTATGACGTATGCTAATGGTACTATATCATACCACTGGAAACATTCTAAGCTAAGGTATAGCATTTAATATCAAACAACTCATAATGGCGTGTCTTGGGTAAATATATCGAGTAAATAAGGGTGGTCAAAGTTGTATCTGCTTTAATGCTACCATTACAGCATCATTGCGAACATTCAATGCTAAGATATGGCATGTAATATAACAACTCGTCCATAGCTAGTTGCTATCTGTCACGTATAAATTAACACAGAGTAGATTAAATTAACATGTCAAAATGATACGGAGGGACAAAGGCAGGTTTGAGTTTCATTATATAAATTTTTAATGATGGACAACGCTTGAAATATGAAGCTATAAGCTCGCGGAACTTAATTTAGATGAATTTGAAATTTTAGAAAATGAATCTTCTTTTTCTTCTAATGGTACTTTCTCCATAGAAGTGGAAATATGCTGTCTTGTATACGCTGAATCCTGGTCCTCGGTGCGATGTGATCGTTCACTTTAATGCGAATCAGAGGGGAGGCGAGGCCCAGAAACTTTTTAGAACTGGGTGCAGTTACCGCTATCCATGAAGGCAGCAACCCGATTGGGTAAGTCAACCGACGAGGATCCACTGAGAGAGATAAACGAAAACCACATTAATTAAAGCTAATAAGAATTTTCAATTATACAATTGATGGAGTAAATATTGTCTTATAAATACCCTGATTAACAACCCCATTGCCTAATCGCGGAAAACCCGTAGGGAGAACCAACGACTAGTAAGGATTTGGAGTTGCTAAACCGATATCGTCCATCGTCGGGAATTTTCTTTCGAATGTGGTAGAAGAATGCCTGAGGTTTTTCCCTTCTATATTCGCTATGCGTAGAACGTTTTTTCCTTCCTTCTTTACCTCGAAGGGGTCTTGAATTACGGATGAATTAGGAGACGAAGTCGCTTGTGGCTCAAATGTCTCTGCGCAGGGTAAATTAATCTCATTATACGTATTCTCAGACAAGTGATAAATATTAAAAGTTTCTCTTATCAAAGTTGGAGCAAAACTTTCGTTACCTTGATTTTGAGGTGACACAGTTGTAAAATTAGAGGGCCACTGCTTAAGATCCGTGTCGATTATAGCACGTTTAGTAAAACACTTTCTTTCTTGCGTTGATGAAGAAATTTTACTATTATCAATCGTCGTGGATAAATATCTTTAATCCATTGCTCCCCAATGAACGAAATGTGTATTCTCTCCAATTGGATGAGGCTCACTTCGCACGGGTCCTGGCTTTCGAATAGTAAAAATTGAAAGAATTCATGTCCAAATTCTTATATCTAATTTCACTTATCTCAGTCGGTGGGGACGGCTTCTTCCTTCGGCGGAACATTATGGTCGACTGAATTTCTTGCCAGATCGGTTGAATGAAATAGCTGCGTTTCCCGTCTCTTCTGAATAGCAAGAGATTATTCGTCTTGGCTTGGAGAGGCAACTGGAATGGATGTCCTGCATCTTTTAAGTTTGTGGTTACTGGCTTAGTCCCTCTTTCTTTCTTTCTCTCTCTCTCTCTCACTCTCTCTCTCCCCTTTGTCTTCGTTCCTGTCCTTTGTATATCACTCGGTTGGATTCTGGGCCGCACCTGCGCATTCCGTCCGTCAATCAGTTTTCTAGAAATCCACTTCTCTTTTTACGGCGATTCTATTTTGAGAGCAAGTAGATTTCTGTTCTTAATACGATCTTGTTTTCCCGTAGAACGGCGTTGTCTCCGTTCTTTGTCGTCTTCGCTCTCTTCTGTTAACGGCCATGTTCAGATCGTTTTCCCGACGATCTGACACTATCATAAGCAAATTGCTGTTAGGCTAAAGATTATCAATATCTGAATTCTAATCGGACATATTGTGTCAAGGCTAATTTCTTGTAGCTAATCACTTGCATCAACAGCAGGTGATTATGTAGAAACGTTTTTGCAATAGAATATGAAGAAATAATAGATGCCTACACAGAACGGTTCAACAATTGACGCTCGCCTCGTTTAAAAATTATCGTTGGAATGCTTATAAATAAAATTACGTTTTTTCTGCCGGAAATTATAAAGAATTACTACAGTCTTTATTTAGCCTTTTGGTTCTTCAATTCATTCGTTGAAATTTTACTTTTTCGTTAGTCTCATTTTTAGGAATTTACAATTCAGTTTTCATATTTATATAGTACGAGGTCTTTTCAAAAAATACGTAGACTGACGTCATAAAACAAAATATACTTTATTCAGAAGTTACACATCTGGGTCCCCTTCAAAGTACTCTCCTCCCCGACGCACACTCTTATCCCAACGGTGTTTCCACTTTTGGAAACAGTCCTGGAACGCTTCTTTTGTGATGTCCTTCAGCACCTTCGTCGCATTTGCCTTTATATCAGGAATCGTCTCAAATCTCCTTCCTTTCAAAGGTCTTTTGAACTTGGGAAACAAGAAGAAGTCACAAGGAGCGAGGTCAGGTGAGTAGGGTGGGTGAGGAAGAACAGTGATAGAGTGTTTGGCCAAAAACTCTCGAGTTCTGAAGGCTGAATGGGCTGGAGCGTTGTCGTGATGAAACAGCCAGTCACCACTCGTCACCATTTCTGGCCTTTTCCGCCGGATAGCATCCCGCAGACATGATCCAACTGCTATCCCACACTCTTCAGCAAGCTCTCTGATGGTCAGACGTCGATTTGCCCGAACCAGGGTGTTGATTTTGTCCACGTGTGCGTCGTCAGTTGACGTGGAAGGACGTCCAGGACACTCATCGTCTGCAGTTGACTGACGACCATCTTTATAACGTGCATGCCACTTAAAACATGTCGCACGCTTCATAGTAACATCACCGTAAGCCGTCTTGAGCATATCAAAAGTTTCAGTGGCAGTTTTTCCGAGTTTAACACAAAATTTCACAGCAACTCTTTGCTCGCTCAAGTCACTCATTCTAAAAATCCGCCAAACGAAAATAACACACTTCACAAACAACCGCGTAGCTAATCAACCAATACTGATATTTGCAATCAAAAAACTGCCTTGTAATCAGCGGATCTGTCAGAAGATGGCGACACCAAGCGATTTTGATTGGGACCAACAGGGCCCGCGCAATTCAAACAGTCTACGTATTTTTTGAACAGACCTCGTATTCTCTAGTGTTTTAAAATGCAAGTTTGTTATCGGTATCCATGGCTGATGTCTCACTGCGAAAGAAGAAAATGTGCTCCCCTTATCCATTATGGCGATATCATCGTTCTTGTTTCTTTTTCTTGGTTTCATATCGTCTCGATCCATCATCAGATAATTTGTTTATTCTTTTATTTTCAATCTTTTAAACAAATGTTGTACACTAACTTGCGAAAAGTCCTGGGATAGCACCTATTAACGTGTGGGACCTCCTCAAACCCGGCAAAGTGCCACAGGGAGACGTGGCATTGATTCCACAAGCCGATGGAAGACATCTGAAGACATTGCCAACCTTTCCCACTGGAGAGCTTCCTGCAATTGCCCATCACGGAGCCACCATCGGCTTGCACAGTGCATGCTTGACAACTTGGGTTCATGACCTTCATGGGGTCTGTACCACACACGAAACCCTACTGTCAGCTCGTATCAGTGGAATAGAGACTCATCAGACCATGTCACACTTTTCCAGTTGTCAAGTGTCCAGTCGATGTGTTCATGGGCCCAGGAGAGACGTTGCTGACGATGCCTTTTTTGTTAGCAAGGGTACCGTCTTGGGTCTTCTGCTTCCATATCCCATGGACAATAGATTTCGTTGCACAGTTCGCATCGATATGTGATGTGTTCAAATAATAAAAATTAAGAATTTTTTATATATTTTATTCCACATTCCACATAACGCTCGCCCAAAGAGTAAACCAGAGCAGGTACACTGAACTGGGAGAGAAACCTGATGAACCTCTTTAGTCCTCCAGATAAGTAGTCCCCAGAAGGGACGAGAGACAGATTGGAGATTGACGAATAGAGTCCCCAAAATCAGCAGGATCTAAAAGATCCAATAGTTGAGGAAGACGGCCTTGTTAACGTCATCAAAGCAGACATCCAGAATATGGCGGGGTCTTTGAATTCTGAGGGGACCCTTAAATACGAGTGGATGGTCCAGAATACCAGAAACCAGAGTATTTTCATGATTCTCCATCTTGGGTAGCATGTTCTTCATAAGTGTCTGGACAAAGTTGCCTATGTGGGTCATCCTCAAATCGTCATATATAGAGTGGTTGTTGGCAACTCTTCTGTCAAGTTGGGCAATGGATCAGAGAGCAACATTATGGAAGGTTTGGAGTTCCTTCCACCTAGATTTGCAAATAAAAGCCCAAGCAGGCATTCCATGAAGTAAAATAGTACGAATCACAACCTTGTAATCAGGAATTTGTTATCCACACCAAGAGCGCTGTTTCGCTTCAGAAGTGCAATCAAACTGAATTTCGCTTTCTTTGCTTTGTTGAGCGCGTATTGGACTTGGTCGTTCCAGTTTAGTTTGGAGTCGATCATGACACCAAGATATTTATAGCTTTTTACGCACTCAAGTTTCTTGCCAAATAAGAAGAGGGGCTTAGGAAAGTTTTTGCATTTGCGAGTGATAAACATGACCTTGCACTTTTTGACATTCAGCTTTAATCGCCACTTAGTCAACCAGCTCTCGCACTGATGTAAAGCTTTTTGGAGTCGAGTGATGACATGTGCTGGGTTTCGTGCCCACGTGATGTTGGACACGTCGTCAGCAAACAAGTACAGATTACACTTTGCAAACTTGGGAAAGTCATTGATAAAGAAGTAGAATAAGGCTGGCGCCAAGACAGAGCCTTCGGGTACACCAGTATTAACATCGCAGGTTTCAGACAAGGAGTCCCCAACCTTAACACGAAAAGTCATTTTTGACAGGAAGGAGCGAACCAGACCAATTAGATCGATAGGGAACCTGTAGGTAATCATTTTGTAAATGATTCCATCATGCCAGACTTGGTCAAAGGCTTTTTGGACATCGAGGAAAACAAGACCACCAAACATAGAGAGGTTGAGAGAACCGTTTAAATCAGCAACAAGCCTCCATAACTGAAGCTGACAAGAGTGGCCTGGACGGAAGCCAAATTGCTCATTACGAATGAGGTTGTTTGCCTCGCAGTAGTCCTTAAGCCTCTTGAGTATAGTGCGCTCAAAGACCTTGGAAAGCATGGGCAACAAGCTAATGGGCCTATAACTTTTACGAAGAGCAGGATCCAGTCCAGGTTTTAGAATGGTGTTGATGACTGAGTCCTTCCAGGCACTAGGGAAATGACCGTTTAGCAAGCAATCATTCATGATCCTGGTGATAATGCAAAAAACATTAAGAGGCAAATTATTCAGAGCACTGTTGGCAATGGTGTCGATGCCGGCTGCCTTTTTGCTTTTCAAGTGCTTTATGATATCCAATATCTCAGAGGTGCCAATGATATCAGGAGAGGCAAGAGCGCGCTGAGTGTGGCCATACCTATCACACACGTCTTTGACCAGATCATCCTCTTCGGGGCGTAGAGAATTGGCTCTTTAGTGAATCGGCGATAATTCGTGCTTTGTCCTGGTCATTGCTAGCGAAATCGCCACCCTCTGTAAGCAAACGACGGAGAATAATAGTCCTGTTGCTTTAACGGGACCTGACCATAATTCCAGAGAGAATTATCCTGGACGGACAGACTCTTAATTTTGTCGTTTCATCTTTGATTTCTTAAATCCTTAATCTGCTCACTTACTTTGCGGGATAGCCTTTTATACTTCGTCTTGAAGTGGAGAAACGTGGTACGCTGCCAAAGTCTTTAAAACAAATCATTAATCAAAGGTCACAATTCTGTTTTTAAATCTTTTGATATTTCGTTATCTTTTAGCAATCCCAACCAGATCAGGCATTTATCACCCAACCCAAATACCCGATTCCACCACTACAGAAATCAGGAATATACGAAGCCAGATGTTTCCAATGCCCCATGATGTACAAAGGACAAACATCTCGCAATATTGAAACAAGATTCGAAGAACACATGAGACACACAAGATATGGTAGAGGGAATCAGTCATCCATAGCCAAACACTCTATAGATGCCGGAAATAAATTCTTATTAAAAAATAATGTAAAACTTATTGAGACAATAAACAAGAAACACCTTCTGGACGTCTTCGAAAGCTCAGCCATTCAAAAAACAAATAAAAAATTATTACTCAACTTCGATAGGGGCCCTATTTGCGAGTCACCGTTGATCAAATGAGCGACGCACTTACCCAATTAATAATTTTCACTTGCACCTTTGTGTCTTGATTGGCTTCTGTCCGTTATAAATACTCAGCTTGTTCTATTCCAACATCATCATCAGGTATCATTTCAGAATAGCCAGAATCACCTCTACTCCTTTTCAGGTATCATTTCATTATTCTTATTTCACGGTGCGCCCTTTTCAGGGCGATATTCACCTTCTGTTACGTCTTATGTACTGGTCCCTGGCGTTGGAATTAATATTCTCGTAAACCAGTACTCAAGACGCTCATTATCCTTCTGGGTCCCTGGCGTTGGGATAAATTTCCTCGCAAACCTAACTAAGGACATCTTTTCATATCATCTATTATTATTCTAATCATTCATGAGTCGGTCCCTGGCGTAGAATTAATTTTCTCGCAAACCTGACTTGTTCTTTTTTCTTAAGGCTATGTGCGTCCTTCTTAGGACGGCTTCTTTAGCACACACCTAGCTACGAGGTTATTCTCCCCCCCCCTTTCCCCCGTGGTTCTACACAACTATATTTTAGGAATACGATGGCTTCGTCCAAAGTATCAACGCTGAAGTCGGCAACGGTGTCTTTGCTGGCGCCTGACGGTAAAAGTGTGTCCTGCAAAAGGGCCTACAGGGATGCTTGTTTAGATCCTAGGTTTGCTGCATTAGACCTAGTATTTAATGAAATGCTGGAATCTCTCAGGAATGACATAAACACCAAGTACAATGCACTGGAGGCGAAGGTCGACTCCTTACGGACAAGTTTTGACGGAAAATTCAATGGAATCAACACGGAAATTCAAAACTCTCGAGCAGACGTTATCAACAAGATAAATGATCTTAGAATAGCCTTTGAAAAATGTTCCGGGACTCCAAAGGCGGGAAACTCCAAGGAAGAAAATAAGGTAAGAGAAAATTTTCAACCTATCTCCATTGATAAAAAAGTGCATGGACTGGAGTCCATGGAAACAAGTGATGAACATGACTGTTCGGCAAACGGTGGCAACAAAAGAAGCCATTCCGACGGAAGTGATGGGGAATTGGAAGACAGTGCCTGGCCAGTTGTTCGTAACAAAAAACGCAGAAGGGGGATGAGGACGGAACATTCCCAGATTAAGGTAAGTGAAAAAAAAGCTATTTATATTCCTCCTAATATCGTTAGACATCACGGGAAACCGATTAAGGAAGTGCTAAATGAGATAAAAAATCACGTAACGTTAGACAAGATTACTGCACATACCGGACGCTCAGACACTATCAAGATAAAATGCCACGACGAGGACACACACAAAACCCTCGTGTCAAGAATCAAAGCGAATGGCGTGCTTAAAATCCAGCATCATCAGCTCAAGTCTGAGAAGCTATTAAAATACGTTGTCCGTAATGTGGACATAACCTACGACATGGAAGATTTTTGCGCAGATCTTAGAAACGCTAACTACTTCCCCGATAAGTCAGTTAGACTTAAAAAAGCAAATGGTGCAGTTGAGATGCCAGTGGTCCTAGTCCTCTTACAAAACACTGAGCATAATAAATCTTTCCTAAATTTAAGGTGCGTAGGTCCACTTGCTGTAACGGTTGAATTGTTTAGGGGCAACAAGAAGCCCTTACAATGTTACAATTGTCTACGTTTTGGGCACGTGTCCCAGGGCTGCACAGAGTCATCGCGTTGCAACAAGTGCGCGGGCGACCACCAGTGACGGGACTGCACAAATATAAAAGGTAAAGACCCTCCTAAGTGTATTCGATGTGAAGGCCAGCACACATCGAGTTATAGTAAATGTCCCAAATACCCACAAGTTAAAAGGAATAAAACTTCCAAAGTAACTGAGGGAAGATCTTTCGCATCGGTTGCTTCTGCTTCTATTGGTAAGGGAGTCGCTGACCACGACGAATTGATTAAAATTCAAAGGTATCTGGGTAACCTAATGAATATGTTAAAGGATAGTGGCAAAGCGTTGCCGCAGATCACTCAAACTGAGACAAGAAAATAATCATGGATAGACAGCCCTACAAAGTTATAAATCAAGGTAAGCTACGTTGCACTATATGGAATGCGAGGGGCATCCCTCGCAAGTGTCATGAGTTCTACGATTTCCTCACAAGCTGGAACATCGATGTTGCCTTCCTGTGCGAAACCCATCTCAAACAGAGTAAGGCTTTCAATCTACCAGTGTACTATGTTTACCGGAAAGATAGGCCCCCTAAAAAAGCTTCAGATCCAGCTTCTGGTGGGGTAGCTATTGTTGTCAAAAAAGGTATTAATCACACTAAGATTGTCACACCTAACCTTGTCAATATGGAAGCAGTTTCCATTGCAATCAAAGATGCTGATGTTGGAGAGGTGAAGTTTACTTCCCTATACAACCCACCCAGGCACAAGTTAGACCTTCACGACTTAGATGAACTACTGTCTGGGCCCACTCCAGTCGTTATAACGGGTGATTTGAATGCGAAACACCCACACTGGAACTCCAGATGCACTAATCAAAGTGGTTTGGTACTTTATAGGTACATGGTAGATCAGATCGACACTTCGGTTATTGGCCCTCTTGAAGATACATACTACTGTGATCACTCACCCGCTAGTGACGTGCTCGACATTGCTGTTCTCAAGGGGTTTTTCAAACCCTACAATATTTTTACAGTAAATGCCTTATCATCTGATCACCTACCAGTTGCACTAAATTTTGAGGGGATAAATATCGACCTGAGAATAAATCTTCGTTATAAGCAGGACTGGAAATTTTTTAGAGAACTTATAAACGACAGTAACATTCCCTATCAGCATCCCGTCACCAGCAGTGACATTGACGAAAATATCAAAAAGGTCACTCACTCCATCAAGATGGCTTGAAATGCTAGTGCTACTCCGGTGGATTGCAAGCGGCCAGACCACCTGGAACTTCCTCCCTCCATCAGGCAACTCATCCACAAAAAAACCACTTCAGAAGACTTTGGCAGCGTACCAGATTTCTCCACTTCAAGACGAAGTACAACAGGCTATCCCGCAAGGTAAGTGATCAGATTAAGGATTTAAGGAATCAAAGTTGGAACGACAAAGTTAAAAGTTTGTCCGTTCAGGATAACTCTCTCTGGAGTATGGTCAGGGCCCTTAAAAGCAAAAGGACTATTGTTCTTCTTCCTCTGCTTACAGAGGGTGGCGATTTCGTTAGCAATGACCAGGACAAAGCACAAATTATCGCCGATTCACTGAAGAGCCAATTCTCTACGCCCAAAGAGGATGATCTGGTCAATATTACTCGTGAAGTCAAAGACGTGTGTGATAGGTATTACCACACACAGCAGGCTCTTGGCTCTCCTGATGTCATTGGCACCTCTGAGACATGGGACATCATAAAGCGCCTCAAAAGCAAAAAGGCAGCCGGCATCGACACCATTACCAACAGTGCTCTCAAGAATTTGCCTCCCAGTGTTATCTGCATCATCACCAAGGTCATGAATGACTGCTGGCTTAGCGGCCATTTCCCTAATGCCTGGAAGGACTCACTCATCATCACCATTCCTAAACTTGGACTGGATCCTGCTCTTCCCACAAATTATAGGCCCATTAGCTTGTTGCCATGCTTTCCAAGGTCTTTGAGCGCACTATACTCAAGAGGTTCAACGACTACTGCCAGGCAAACAACCTCATTCGTAGTGAGCAATTTGGCTTCCGTCAAGGCCACTCTTGTCAGCTTCAGTTATGGAGGCACGTTGCTGATTTAAACGGTCCTCTCAACCTCTCTATGTTTGGTGGCCTCATTTTCCTCGATGTCCAAAAGGCCTTTGATCAAGTCTGGCATGATGGGCTCATTTAAAAAATGATTACCTACGGGTTCCCTGACGATCTAATTGCTCTGGTTCGCTCCTTCCTGTCAAAGAGGACTTTTTGTGTTAAGGTTGGGGACTGCTTGTCTGAAACCTGCGATGTTAATGCTGGTGTACCCCAAGGCTCTGTCTTGGGGCCAGCATTATTCAACTTCTTTATCCATGACTTTCCCAAGTTTACAATATGTAATTTTTACTTATTTGCTGACGACGGGTCCATCATGACCTGGGCACGAAAACCCAGTACATGTCATCACTCGACTACAAAAAGCTTTACATCAGTGCGAGAGCTCGTTCACAAAGTGGCGACTAAAGCTGAATGTCAAAAAGTGCAAGGTCATGTTTATCACTCGCAAATGCAAAAACTCTCCAAAGCCTCTCTTCTTATTTGGCAAGAAACTTGAGTGGGTTAAAAGCTACAAATATCTCTGTGTCATGATCGACTCCAAACTAAATTGGAACGACCAAGTCCAATACGCGCTCAACAAAGCAAAGAAAGCGAGGTTCAGTTTGAATGCACTACTGGGGCGAAACAGCGCTCTTGGTGTGGATAACAAACTCTTGATATACAAGGTTGTTATTCGTACTATCTTACTTCATGGAATGCCTGCTTCGGCTTCTATTTGCAAATCTAGGTGGAAGGATCTCCAGACCTTCCAAAATGTTGCTCTCCGGTCCATTGACCAACTTGACAGAAGACTTGCCAACAACCACTCTATCTATGAGGATCTGGGGATGACCCACATAGGCACCTTTGTCCAGACTCTTATGAAGAACATGCTACCCAAGATGGAGAATCATGAAAACACCCTGGTTTCTGGTATCCTGGACCACCCACTCGCTGTTAAGGGTCCCCTCAGGTTTCGAAGACCCCGCCATGTCCTGGATGTCTGCTTTGATGACGTTAACAAGGCCGTCTTCCCCAACTATTGGATCTTCTAGATCCTGCTGATTTTTGGGGACTCTATTTGTCAATCCACAATCTGACTCGTCCCTTCTCGGGACTCATTCTCTGGACGACTAAAGAGGTACATCATGCTTCTCTCCCAGTTCAGTGTACTTCCTCTGGTTTACTTTTTGGGCGAGCGTGCAGAGTGAGCTTGGCTCCTGGACCACTCGCGTCTTTCTTTTTCACTACACTGTTTGATTGTCGATTGTCGATTATTCCAACATCCACGCCGGAAGATAAAGGCCTCAACATCAACGACCTACCATGTATGTATAAACAATTAGGACGTATCTTTTATCTGTTTTCTAATCTAGGCAAAAGTTACCCACAGTTGAGTGGGCTCCTTACGACCAACTAATTTTAGTATGGTTGCACAAAGTTATACTGTAATCAACAAAGGTGAACTTCAGTGCGTGATATGGAACGCTAGGGGTATTCCCCGAAAGCGTATCGAGTTTTACAACTTTCTGATAAAGCAAGAAATCGACGTTGCTTTCCTCTATGAAACTCACCTCAAACCAAGCCAAGACTTCAAGCTACCTGGCTATTGTGTGTACCGTAAAGATCGAATGGCTTCAAATGCTGCAAGATGTGCGTCTCGGGGCGCTGCGATCATCATTAAGAAGGGAATTCAACACCAAGAATTAATATCCAAGTCTTATGCAAGTATGGAATCGGCCTCCATCATTATCAGGGACGTCTCCTGTGGTGAAGTGAAGTTCGTGGCGCTCTACAATTTACCTAAACATTATCTTGACATTTGCGAGCTTGATGAACTCTTCAGTGGTGACACTCCAGTCGTCCTGGGTGGTGACCTAAATGCCAAACACCCAAGCTGGAACTCCAGAACGCAGAATTACATGATTCTCTATACGTGCATACAAGGTAGAGATGATATCATCGCCGCTGGACCTGTGGAGAAAACCTACTACTGCGACCACTCCACTAGTAGTGACGTTTTGAACATCTCGCTCTTAAAGGGTTTCTTCAAACGGTACAATATCTTCACGATTGATGACCTTTCTTCTGACCACAAGCCTGAGGCGTTGAACTTTGACAATGTTGACATAAATTTCCGAGAGGAACTCGTACATCATCAAGACTGGAAGCTCTACAAAGATATTCTTAAGGACTATGGCGACCATCACGACGTTGCTTACTGTACAGAGGACATCGATCAACTTGTTGATGACATCACCAGATGTATTAACAGTGCCATAGAAGCTAGTAAGTATCCATCAAAGAATAAACCTTCTAATCGAATCCAACTCACTCCTGGAACCCAAAGCCTAATTGCTGAAAGTAACAGGACCCGTAGACTATGGCAATGCTATCGTGAATCTTGGCTCAAAACCAAGTACAGCAGGCTAGTGCGTAGAGTTCAAGAGGAGATAAAAGAGCTTCGCGACGCTAGATGCAATGAAAAACTCAAAAACTTGTCGGCCCGCGACAATTCCATTTGGAGTATGGCCAGAGCTAAACAGAAGAAAAAGAATGATACGCTTCCTCCACTACGTACTCCACAAGGTGACATGTCCAAACTGATCAGGACGAGGCCCAAGTCATTGCAGATTCACTGGAAATGCAGTTTGTTACTCCTATCAACGATAAGCCCGAGAGCCAAATCATGTCTCAGCGTGTGGAAGAAGGTATGGTCAACTTTGATGAAGTCCCACAGCATTTAATGAAGAACAGCATCGAGGCTGGAGAGGTCGCCACCATCATAAGTAAACTGAAAAAGAAGAACGCTCCAGGAAGAGTCAAGGTGAGTAATAACGCCCTTATAAATCTCTCGAAGAACTTTATTGACTATCTCACTAATATCATTAACGTCTGCTGGAAATTTTCTTACTTCCCTGTGGCTTGGAAGCAATCTATTGTGTTGAGTATCCCCAAGCAGGGGCAAAATCCTGCAATTCCGGCGAGTTACTGACCTATTAGCCTGCTACCCACGATGTCCAAATTGTTGGAGAAAACGATTCTCGTCAGATTCCAAGACCACTGTCTAGCAAATGACCTTTTTCGTGAAGAGGAGTTTGACTTTCGTGCTGCCCACTCTTGTCCGATGCAGATATGGAGGCCGGTTGAAAACCTGAGCACCACCCTGAACCTCTCCAGGTACTGTGGGGTGGTATTTCTCGATGTCAGTAAAGCTTTTAACAATGTGTGGCATGAGGGCCTTGTCTACAAAATGATCAGAGAGGAGTTTCCTGCCGATTTGATTTTGTTGGTGAAGTCCTTTCTTGACGGCAGATCCTATCAAGCCAAAGTTGGAGAAAATCTTTCCACGCCCCGTGTTGTAAAGGCCGGTGTCCCTCAGGGTTCTGTCCTCAGGCCTGTCCTATTTAATTACTTTGTACATGATTTCCCGAAACCCGATAATTGTAATCTGTATTTTTATGCGGATGATACTACCATTATGACATGGGCACACCAACTGGCTCACGTTATCACTCGGCTGCAGTGCGCCTTGAAGCAGTTCGAAGACTTGTTTAACTGCTGGAAGTTGAACCTTAACGTCGGAAAGTGCAAGACTTTGTACCTCAATAGGAAGCTCAAGCGTCCCCCAGATTCTCTTGTTCTGTTCAATAAGAAACTGGACTGGGTGTACAACTACAAGTATCTGGGAGTTATCATTGACTCAAGACTCTCATGGAACCGGCATGTGTCCTATGCTCTGAACAAAGCAAAGAGGGCTAAGTACAGTATCATAGCTCTCATGGGTCGCAACAGCGTCCTCAGCATTGACTACAAGCTACTTCTCTACAAATCGATTATCCGGACCATACTTCTCTATGGCATGCCTGCGTGGGCGACTATCTGTAAAACCAGATGGAGTGAACTACAGTCATTCCAGAATGTTACCCTGAGGACCATTGCGTAGCTGGACAGAAGGACGGTGAAAAACCACTCCATCCACATGGATTTAAACATGGCCCATATCGGAAAGTTTGTACAGGATCTCCTTTTGATTATGATACAGAAGATGAAGACTCACGACAATAAACTTGTGAATGGAATACTGAAGAACTCATTAAATAAGAACTGGCATATAAAGTATCGTAAACCGAGGCACGTTCTTGACGTCAATTTTGAAGATATTAGCAACATCTCTTTCCCTGACTACTGGAAGATGTGATAATCTTCTTTCTCCTTGTGTTTTCTATTTCATTTGTATTTTGTTTCTGACAATCGTCAATCTTATTTTCTTTTTTGTATAATATGGAAGAGCGCTTGGGTTGGTTAGGCTTCTTGACTACCTCAGTGTATTTCATTTGGAGTTTATTCTGGTTGGATGAGCTTTGTGAAAGCGCTGCTTTCGTCCCATCCTAATAAATGTACACTTCACTGTTCGACTGTCGATTCCAACATCCACGCCTCTGTTAATATCGACGATAGTGTCTCTGTGGCCCTACGAGGTAACAAAGCTAAGCTTAGTCATTCCCAAAGCAATGTCGCCCATGGAAAGGAAGCTGTTTACATTCCTCCGATTATTATTCATCATCACGGGAAGCCAATCAAGGAAATTCTAGACGAGATTAAAAATCACGTGGCTCTGGAAAAAATTACTGCTCACACGGGTCGTTCAGACACCATTAAGGTAAAATGTCATGACGAAGAAACGCACAAAACTCTAGTTTCTGGAATCAAAAGGAATGATGTTCTTAAAATCCCACCCCACCAACTAAAATCTGAAAAGCTACTGAAATTCGTTGTTCGTAACGTTGACAAAACATACGACCTCGAAGATTTAGGACAAAGCAATTAGGCTTAAAAAAGCAAACGGGGCTGCCGAGATGCCAATGGTTCTAGTCTTCCTCCAAAACAGTGAACATAATAAGTCCTTCCTAAATCAGAAACGTATCGGTCCACTTGCTGTAGCAGTTGAATTATTTAGGGGGAACAAAAGGCCATTGCAATGTTACAATTGTTTACGTTTTGGGCACGTGTCTCAGGGTTTCACCGAGTCACCACGTTGCAACAAGTCCGCAGGCGATCATCACTCAAGGTACTGTACGAATATAAAAGGTAAAGACCCGCCTAAATGTATTCGCTGTGAAGGCCAGCACACAAGCTGCTATACAAAATGCCCCAAATACCCACAAGTCAATAGGAATAGAAATTCTATGGTAGTTGAAGGTAGATGTTTTGCTTCCGTTACCTCTGCTTCAGTTGGTAAGGGAGCTGTTGACCACAAAGAACTGGCTAAAATTCAAAGATTTCTGGGTAACTTAATGAATATGCTGAAAGAAAGTGGCAACGATTTGCCACAGATTACTCCAGTTGAGAGCAGGAAATAATCATGGTTAGACATCTGTATAAAGTACTAAGGCAAGGAAAGCTACGATGCACTATCTGGAATGCGAGGGGGATCCCTCGCCAGTGTCATGAGTTCTATGATTTCCTCACAAGTTGGAATATCGACGTAGCCTTTTTGTGCGAGACTCACCTCAAGCAAAGCAGATCTTTCACCCTGCCAGGTTATTATATACACAGAAAAGATAGGACCCCTAAAAAAGCTACTGATCCAGGCTCTGGAGGGGCAGCTATTGTTATCAGAAAAGGCATTAATCATACTAAGATCGTCACTCCAGTTTTAGTGAAAATGGAAGCAGTATCCATTATCCTTACAGATGTTGACGTTGGTGAGGTCAAGTTTACTTCCGTATATAACCCTCCAGGGCACAAACTCGACCCTCGCGACCTCGATTAGCTTTTGTCCGGGTCCATTCCAGTTGTTAAGGCAGGTGATTTAAATGCGAAGCACCCTCACTGGAATTCTAGATGCACAAATCAGAGCGGCTCAGTACTCTATAGAAACATGTTAGACCAGATTGACACTTCCATCGTCGGCCCCCTTGAAGATATATACTACTGTGATCACGCACCTGTTAGTGGTGTGCTTGACATAGCTGTCCTCAAGGGGTTTTTCAAACCATACAACATATACACAGTGAATGCCTTATCTTCTGACCACCTCCCTGTTGCTTTAAATTTCCAGGAGATAAATATCGATCTGAGGGTAAATCTTCGTTACAAGCAGGACTGGAAATTGTTTAGGGAACTTTTAAAAGATAGTAGCATTCCATATCAGGATCCAGACAGCAGCAATGACATCGACGAAAATGTCAAAAATGTCACTTGCACCATTCTCATGGCTTCCGATGCTAGTGCTTCTCCAGTTGATTACAAGCGGCCAGACCATCTTGAGCTTCCTCCTCACATCAGGCAGACTATTCAGGAAAAAAATACTTACAGAAGACTGTGGCAACGTACCAGGCTCCCGCATTTCAAGACGAAATACAACAGGCTATCGCGGAAAGTCAGCGAACAGATCCAGGACTTACGGGATCAAAGGTGGAATGACAAGATCAAGAGTCTGTCCGTCCAATACAATTCTCTTTGGAATACTGTCAGAGCCCTTAAAAACAACAGGGCCATTGAACTACTATCTCTACCTAGAGAAAGCGTCGATTTTGTTAGCAGTGCCCAGGACAAGGCTCAACTCATCGCTGACTCATTGAAAAGTCAATTCAATACGCCCAAGGAGGACTGTCTGGTTAATATTACTGGTGAAGTCAAGGAAGTATGTGACAAGTTTGGCTTCTCTCAACGCGCTCTTACTCATCCTAATATCATTGGCACCGCTGAGATTTTGAACACCATTAAGCACCTGAAAAATAAAAGCAGCCGGCATCGACACCATCACCAACAGTGCTCTGAATAATTTGCCTCTTAATGTTGTTTGCATTATCACCAGGATAATGAATGACTGCTGGCTAAACGGTCACTTCCCTAACGCTTGGAAGGACTCAATCATCCTCACTATTCCCAAGCCGGGACTAGATCCTGCTCTTCCCATCAGCTACAGGCCCATTAGCTTACTGCCAGTGCTCTCCAAGGTCTTTGAGCGAACTATTCTCAAAAGGTTCAACGACTTCTGCGAGGCAAACAACCTTATTCGTGAAGAGCAATTCGTCTTCCGCACAGCTCACTCCTGTCAACTCCAGATATGGAGGCTTGTTGCTGATTTGAACGGTCCTCTCAATCTTTCTATGTTTGGTGGTATCATCTTTCTTGATCAAGGCCTTTGATCAAGTCTGGCATGATGGACTCATTTATAAAATGATTACTTGTGGCTTCCTTGATGACCTGATTGCCTTGGTTCGCTCCTTTCTGACAAACAGGACCTTCCGTGTTAAGGTTGGTGTTCCCCAAGGCTCTTTCTTGTTGCCTGCCTTGTTCAATTTCTTTATCCACGACTTTCCTAAGTTTACAAAGTGCAATCTTTACTTGTTTGCTGACGACGGGTCCATCATGACCTGGGCACGTAATCCAGTCCACATTATCAGCCGTCTGCAAAAAGCTTTACACCAGTGTGAGAGCTGGTTTCTCAAGTGGCGCTTACAGCTGAATGTTAACAAGTGTAAAGCCATGTTCATCACACGCAAACGCAAAAACCCTCCAATACCCATCATCCTAAATGGTAGGAAGCTTGAGTGGGTTAAAAATTATAAGTACCTCGGAGTTGTGATTGATTCCAAGATCAAATGGAACGACCATGTCCAATATTTGCTTAACAAGGCTCAGAAAGCGAAGTTTAGTCTCATCGCGCTACTGGGGCGAAACAGCGCTCTCAGAGTGGACAACAAACTCTTGTTATACAAGGTAGTGATTCGTGCCATTTTTCTTCACGGTATGCTTGCTTGGGCTTCCATTTGCAAATCGAGATGGAAAGATCTTCAGACCTTCCAAAATGTTACCCTCCGGTCCACTGCTCAACTAGACAGAAGAGTTGCCAACAATCTCTACATCTATGAAGATCTGGGAATGACCCACATTGGTTCCTGTGTTCAAACACTTCTCAGGAACATGCTGCCCAAGATGGAACATCATGAAAATATCCTGGTTGCTGGTATCCTGGACCGCTCACTCACTATCAGGGGTTCTCTCATGTTTCGAAGACCCCGTCATATCTTGGTTGTCAATTTCGAGAACATTAACAAAGCCGAGTTCCCCAACTACTGGATCCGCCAGATCCTAGTTTTTCGGACTCGCTATTCGTCAAACCACAATCCGATTCTCGTCCCTACCATGAAGGGACTCTTTTCTGGATGACTTAAAGAGGTTCATCAGGCTTCTTTCCTACTTCAGTGTACCTCATTTGGTTTACTTTTTGGGCGAGCGTGTAAAGTGATCTAAAGGCTCCTGTACCACTCGTACTGCTTTTTCACTACACTGATCGATTGTCAATTGTCGATTCCAAGTCAGCTCTCTCAAATTCTCTCGAGGTGCTCCTTGGCTGCTGAATGATGAAAGCAAAGCTTTCGAAAAGCGCTTACAGAGTCAGGTTGTATTTTTTCATTTTATTTTCTGTCTTTTTCTTTTTATGTTTCTTCAATTCCTGTTTCGTTGTGGAAAAAGAGTTTTATTTTATTCTTAAGTTAATCATCGGCGTTATCCAGATAAGATTTTTAGACAATTTAGTTATGGCTACTCAAGCTTTTATGAGTAATAACGAACAGAAATCCTTTTTTAGACTTAACTTCAGGATCAGGTCTTTTAAACCAGATATCTATTTTTCTAATTTATGTAAGTCCAATAAGGTGTATCCCAAATTTATTGATTGCATTAATTTTAAGAACTCTAAGGTTCCATGTGTAAAGAATATTCTACCATCTGTAAAACGAAAGAGGCTAATCAAGGAGATTGGCTATTTGAATTACAAATTGTCTATTACTGAGGCAAAAGCCTATGCGTTGCTTTTGAAAATAAGTAGCCAGCTCAAACTTAAAGATTGGGCCATTTTCTTGCGTAAAGTAAACAGCGTAAACCGGTCTAAGATTGACCTCAAAACTAGAAAACTATCAGAAAAACTAAAGGGTATTATTAAAAATCAAAAACATATGCTTAATAGAGTTATTAAACGGGATGTAGATAACATAGTTAATCTAACGGATTTAGATTTTAATGATTCAGAACTTAAAATTTTATCTAAAGGGCTAAAATTTGCAGTTAGGAAAAAACATAAAGACATTCAAAAGTTAGTAGGTAATGTAGAAGGGGGAATTAAGATCTTACCAGATTCACAGAAAAAAGCCATTAGGGAACAATGCACCAACATATTGTCCCATAATTGGGAAAACTATGAGGTAGAAAATAACGATCACCGCTATTTCGCAACCATTAAAACTCTCAAGGAAAAAGATTGTTTCTTCCTTAAAAGTGATAAAGGAAATATTACAGTAATTTTAAAGAAAAGTGATTATTTCAGTAGAGTGGATGCTTTAACCTCGATGCTTTAATGCTTTGGATGCTTTAATTGCCGAAAGCCCGTTCGAGTTTATTATTAAAAATCCGTTAACAACACTAGTCAGGGAAGTCAGGGAGGCAATAAAGAATAGCCCTAATCTCATTCCCCCAAACTCTGCCTCTTCGCTCAGCATTAAAAACTCGACTTTACCTAGGTTATATGCTCTCCCTAAGATACACAAACCTGAAAACAAAATGCGGCCGATTGTGTCAAATATTGACTCTCCCACTTACCGACTTTCAAAATTTCTAGCAGAATTTTTAAAAACCTTAAAATTGTCGAATTTCGACAGTTCGGTTAGTAATAGCATTGACTTCGTGAACAAATTAAAAAATAAGGTCATTAAGAATGGGGAAATTTTGGTATCCTTCGATATTGTCTCCTTGTTCCCTAGCATCCCTATACATGAAACTATAAACTTTTTAACTAATATTTTGAAAAAGAACAAAGTTCTTAAAAACATACGCAACGAATGTTTAAGTCTAACGAGGTTATGTACCGATAATATTTTTAAATACAATGGGAAAGTTTACAAAATGGTTGGTAGTAAACGAATGAGCTCTTGCCTTAGTCCTATTTTGGCTGAAATATTTCTTAAAAGTTTCGTAGATATCCTGAAGAATTCCGGTTTTTACTTTCCCGAATGTTGGTTCAGATACGTGGACGATGCCTTCACAATTTTTGAGACCAATGCTTGCGATGTCAACACTTTTGTCCAACATCCGTCCGTTCAATTCACTTTTGAGTTGGAAAACAATCAAAGGTTGCCGTTCCTTGACATCTTAGTCATCAGAAACCATGATTCACTATCACTTGAGGTATACCGGATCCCTACTAACGTTTTGAATTACATACCAACCGATTCCAGCCACCCTTGGAATCAAAAAATATCCACTTTCATTTCGATGATTGACAGAGCTATTAACCTCCCACCAGGTCAATCCTCATTCAAAAAAGAGATTTCCTTGATCCAGAATATTGCAGTTAAAAATGGCTATAGCACAAGAACTATCACCGATTTGGTCATGAAGGGGAAGTTAAAAGTTGATGGACGAAATCACTACCCTCAACCGGACTAAAAATTTAGGGAGAATCATATCCTTAACTTATAACAAATCATTAATCAAAGGTCTCAATTCTGTTTTTAAATCTTTTGATATTTCGTTATCTTTTAACAATCCCAACCAGACAAGGCCTTTATTACCCAACCCAAAGGACCAGTTTCCACTACTACAGAAATCAGGAATATACGAAGCCAGATGTTTCCAATGCCCCATAATGTACAAAGGACAAACTTCTCGCAATATTGAAACAAGATTCGAAGAACACACGAGACGCACAAGAATATGGTAGAGGGAATCAGCTATCCATAGCCAAACACTCTTTTGAATCCGGTAATAAATTCTTATTAAATAATGTAAAACTTATTGAGTCAATAAACAAGAAACACCTCCTGGACGCCTTCGACAGCTTAGCCATTCAAAAAACAGAAAAAAAAATTATTACTCAACTTTGATAGGGGCTCTATTTGCGAGTCAGCGTTGATCAAATGGGCAACGCACTTACCCAATCAATAATTTTCACTTGCACCTTTGTGTTTTCATTGGCTTCTGTCCGTTATAAATACTCAACTTGTTCTATTCCTAATCAACATCTCGCTCTTGAAGGGTTTCTTCAGACGGTACAATATCTTCACGATTGATGACCTTTCTTCTGACCACAAGCCTGTGGCGTTGAACTTTGACAATGTTGACATAAATTTCCGTGAGGAACTCGTATATCATCAAGACTGGAAGCTCTACGAAGATATTCTTAAGGACTATGGCTACCATCCCGACGTTGCTTACTGTACAGAGGACATCGAACAACTTGTTGAAGACATCACCAGATGTATTAACAGTGCCATAGAAGCTAGTTACTATCTATCAAAGTATAAACCTCCTCATCGAATCCAACTCACTCCTGGAATCCAGAGCCTAATTGCTAAAAGAAACAGGACACGCAGACTACGGCAACGCTATCGTGAAGATTGGCTCAAAACCAAGTACAACAGGCTAGCGCGAAGAGCTCAAGAGGAAACAAAAGAGCTTCGCGACGCTAGATGGAATGAAAAACTCAAAAGCTTGTCGGCTCGCGACAATTCCATTTGGAGTATGGTCAGAGCTTTACAGAAGAAGGAAAATGTTACGCATCCTCCACTCCGTACACCACAAGGTGACTATGTGCAAACTGATCAGGACAAGGCCCAAGTCATTGCAGATTCACCGGAAATGCAGTTTGTTACTCCTACCAACGATAAGCCCGAGAGCCAAATCATATCTCAGCGTATGGAAGAAGGTATTGTCAACTTTGATGAAGTCCCACAGCATTTAACGAAGAACAGGCATCGAGGCTGGAGAGGTCGTCACCATCATAAGTAAACTGAAAATGAAGAAGGCTCCAGGAAGTAATAACGCCTTTATAAATCTCCCAAAAAACTTGACTATCTCACTAATATCATTAAGGTCTGCTGGAAATTTTCTTACGTCCCTGTGGCTTGGAAGCAATCTATTGTGTTGAGTATCCCCAAGCAGGGGCAAAATCCTGCAATTCTGGCAAGTTACCGACGTATTAGCTTGCTACCCACGATGTGCAAAGTGTTGGAGAAAACGATTCTCGTCAGATCCCAAGACCACTGTCTAGCAAATGACCATTTTCGGGAAGAGCAGTTTGGCTTTTGTGCTGCTCACTCTTATCCGATACAGATATGGAGGCTGGTTGAAGACCTGAGCATCCCACTGAACCTCTCCAGGTACTGTGGGGTGGTATTTCTCGATGTCAGTAAAGCTTTTGACCAGGTGTGGCATGAGGGCCTTGTCTACAAACTGATCAGAGACGGGTTCCCTGCCGATTTAATTTTGTTGGTAAAATCCTTTCTTGACGGCAGATCCTTTCAAGCCAAAGTTGGAGAAAATCTTTCCACGCCCCGTGTTGTAAAGGCCGGTGTCCCTCAGGTTTCTGTCCTCGGGCCTGTGTTATTTAATTATTTTCTACATGATTTCCCGAAACCCGATAATTGTTATCTGTATTTTTATGCGGATGATACTGCCATTATGACATGGGCACACCAGTCGGCTCACGTTATCACTCGGCTGCAGTGCGCCTTGAAGCAGTTCGAAGACTTGTTTAACTGCTGGAAGTTGAACCTTAACGTCGGAAAGTGCAAGGCTTTGTACCTCAATAGGAAACTCAAGCATCCCCCAGATTCTCTTGTTCTGTTCAATAAGAAACTGGACTGGGTGGACAACTACAAATATCTGGGAGTTATCATTGACTCAAGACTCTCATGAAACCGGCATATGTCGTATGCTCTGAACAAAGCTAAGTACAGTATCATAGCTCTCATGGGTCGCAACAGCGCCCTCAGCATTGACAACAAGCTACTTCTGTACAAATCGATTATCCGGACCATACACGTTTATGGCATGCCTGCTTGGGCGACTATCTGTAAAACCAGATGGAGTGAACTACAGTCATTTCAGAATTTTACCCTGAGGACCATTGCTCAGCTGGACAGAAGGACGGTGAAACACCAATCCATCCACATGGATTTAAACATGGCCCATATCGGAAAGTTTATACAGGATGTGTTTTTGATTATGATACAGAAGATGTTGACTCACGACAATAAACTTGTGAATGGAATACTGAAGAACTCATTGAATATGAACTGACATACGAAGAATCGTAAACCGAGGTACGTTCTTGACGTCAATTTTGAAGATATTAGCAACGTCTCTTTCCCGCACTACTGGAAGATGTGATAATCTTCTTTCTCCTTCTGTCTTCTATTTCTCCTATTATGGAAGACCGCTTGGCTTGGTTAGGCTTCTTGACTACCTCAGTGTATTTCATTTGGTGTTTATTCTGGTTGGATGAGCTTTGTGAAAGCGCTACTTTCGTCCCATCCTGACAAATGTACACTTCAATGTTCGATTGTAGATTGTCGATTCCAAGTCAACCTCTCTCAACCTCCCTATGTTTGGTGGTCTCGTTTTCCTCGATGTCCTAGAGGCCTTTGACCAAGTCTGGCATGATGGGCTCATTTACAAAATGATTACCTACGGGTTCCCTGACGATCTAATTGCTCTGGTTCGCTCCTTCTTGTCAAAAATGACTTTTCGTGTTAAGCTCCTTGTCTGAAACCTGCGCTGTTAATGCTGGTGTACCCCAAAGCTCTGTCTTGGCTCCAGCCTTATTCAAACTTTTTTATCTATGACTTTCCCAAGTTTGCAAAGTGTAATCTGTACTTGTTTGCTGACGACGTGTCCAACATCACGTGGGCACGAAACCCAGCACATGTCATCACTCTACTTCAAAAAGCTTTACATCAGTGCGAGAGCTGGTTCGCTAAGTGGCGATTAAAGCTGAATGTCAAAAAGTGCAAGGTCATGTTTATCACTGTCAAATGCAAAAACCCTTCAAAGCCCCTCTTCTTATTTGGCAAGAAACTTGAGTGGGTAAAAAGCTACAAATATCTCTGTGTCATGAACGACTCCAAACTAAATTGGAACGACCAAGTCCAATACGCGCTCAACAAAGCAAAGAAAGCGAGGTTCAGTTTGATTGCACTTCTGGGGCGAAACAGCGCTCTTGGTGAAATACAAGGTTTTGATTCGTACTATCTTACTTCATGGAATGCCTGCTTGGGGTTCTATTTGCAAATCTAGGTGGAAGGATCTCCAGACCTTCCAAAATGTTGCTCTCCGGTCCATTGACCAACTTGACAGAAGACTTGCCAACAACCACTCTATCTATGAGGATCTGGGGATCACCCATATAGGCACCTTTGTCCAGACTCTTATGAAGAACATGCTACCCAAGATGGAGAATCATGAAAACACCCTGGTTTCTGGTATCTTGGACCACCCACTCGCTGTTAAGGGTCCCGTCAGGTTTCGAAGACCCCGCCATGTCCTGGATGTCTGCTTTGATGACGTTAATAAGGCCGTGTTTGCCAACTATTGGTTCTTTTAGATCCTGCTGATTTTTGGGGACTCTATTCGTCAATCTACAATCTGACTTTCGTCCCTTCTTGGAAGTTATTCTCTGGAGGACTAAAGAGGTTCATCAGGCTTCACTCCCAGTTCAGTGTACCTCCGATGGTTTACTCTTTGGGCGAGCGTGAAAAGTGAGCTTGGCTCCTAGACCACTCGCGTCTTTCTTTTCACTACACTGTTCGATTGTCGATTGTCTATTCCAAGTCAATGTTACATATTACCTCGATGATTTCCAAGAAGACTTAAAAAGAGCCAACTACTTCTTGGAAAAGGTAATGCGATTGAGGAAAGCCAAAGGATCCATTGATATGCCGATGGTTTTGGTTCTGCTCCTGAACATCGAACACAACCAGTCATTGAAGAACATTACACATATTAGGCCGCTGGCAGTGCTAGTGGAGGCCTTTCGAGGGAACAAGAAGCCACTACAGTGTTACAACTACCTGCGCTTCGGACACGTATCCATGGGCTGCACTGAAGATCCTCGTTGTAACAAATGCGCAGAGGGGCACCAGTCTAGAGATTGCCCCAAGATTAAAGGACAAGACCCACAAAGTGCATTAGATGTGGTGCACACTTCAACTACACGAAATGTCCAAAGTACCCTCAGGTTCAAAGGATGCCTAGTTCTAAAGTGACAGCAGACAAATCCTATGCTGCCACTGTGTCTAAACTGGAAGATAAATGCCTCACCATCAACGACCTACCAGGTATGTATAAGCAATTAGGACGTATCTTTCATCTGTTTTCTAATCTAGGCAAAAGTTACCCAAAATTGAGTGGGCTCCTTACGACCAACAAATTTTTAGTATGGCTGCACAACGTTTTACTGTAATCAACAAAGGTGAATTCGGTGCCTGATATGGAACGCTAGGGGGATCTTCCCGAAAGCGTATCGAGTATCTGATAAAGCAAGAAAGCGACGTTGCTTTCCTCTGTGAAACTCACCTCAAACCAAGCCAAGACTTCAAGCTACCTGGCTATTGTGTGTACCGTAAGAATCGAATGGCTTCAAATGCTGTAAGATGTGCTTCTGGGGGCGCTGAGATCATCATTAAGAAGGGAATTCAACACCAAGAATTAGTATCCAAGTCTTATGCAGGTATGAAATTGGCCTCTATCATTATCAATGATGTCTCCTGTGGTGAAGTGAAGTTCGTGGCGCTCTAAAATTCACCTAAACATTATCTTGACATTAGCGAGCTTGATGAAATCTTCAGTGGTGACACTCCAGTCGTCTTGGCTGGTGACCTAAATGCCAAACACCCAAGCTTGAACTCCAGAACGCAGAATTACAACGGCATGATTCTCTATAGGTACATACAAGAAAAAGATGAAATCATCGCTGCAAGACCTGTGGAGGACATCTACTATTGCGACCACGCCCCTACTAGTGACGTTTTGGAGATCTTGTTCTTGAAGGGTTTCTTCAAACCGTACAATATCTTCACGATTGATGACCATTCTTCTGACCACAAGCTTGTGGCATTGAAATTTGACAATGTTGACATAAATTTCCGAGAGGAACTCATACATCATCAAGACTGGAAGCTCTACAAAGATATTCTTATGGCCTATGGCTGCCACCCCGACATTGCGTACTGTACGGAGGACATCGATCAACGTGTGGAAGACATCACCAGATGTATTAACAGTGCCATAGAAGCTAGAAACTATCCATCAGAGAATAAACCTCCTCATCGAATCCAACTCACTCCTGGAATCCAGAGCCTAATTGCTGAAAGAGACAGGACACGCAGACTAAGACAACGCTATCGTGAAACTTGGCTCAAAACCAAGTACAACAGGCTAGTGCGAAGAGTTCAAGAGGAGACAAAAGAACTTCGCGACGCTAGATGGAACGACAAACTCGCGACAATTCCATTTGGAGTATGGTCGGAGCATTACAAAAGACGAAGAATGATACGCTTCCTCCACTCCGTACACTACAAGGTATGTGCAAACAGATCTGGACACGGCCCAAGTCATTGCAGGTTCACTTAAAATGCAATTTATTACTCCTATCAACAACAATCCCGAGAGTCAAATCATGTCTCAGCGTGTGGAAGATGGTCTTGTCAACTTTGATGAAGTCCCGCAGCATTTAAAGAAGAACAACATCCAGGCTGGAGAGATCGCACCAATCATAAGTAAACTGAAAAAGAAGGCTCCAGGAAGAGACAAGGAGAGCAATAACGCCCTTATAAATCTCCCAAATAACTGTATTGATTTTCTCACCAATATCATTATCGACTGCTGGAAATTCACTTACTTCCCTGCATCTTGGAAATAAACTATTGTTTTGAGTAACCCCAAGCAGGGACAAAATCCAGCAATTCACTCAAGCTACCGACCTATTAGTCTGCTCCCCTCAATGTCTATAGTTTTGGAGAAAACGATCCTCGTCAGATTCCAACACCACTGTCTCGCCAACGATCTCCTTTGGCTTTCGTGCCGCTCACTTTTCTCAGATGCAGATCTTGAGGCTCGTAGAAGACCTGAGCACCCCCTTGAGCCTTTCCGGGTACAGCGGAGTGGTATTCCTCGATGTCAGCAAAGCTTTTGACCAAGTGTGGCATGGGGGCCTTGTCTACAAGATGATTAGAGACGGGTTTCCTCCTGATTTGATTTTGAAGGTGAAATCCTCTCTCACTGACAGGTCATACCAAGCTAAAGTTGATGAATATCTATCCACGCCTCGTGTTGTAAAGGCCGGTGTCCCTCAAGGTTCTGTTCTCGGGCCCGTGCTATTTAATTATTTTGTGCATGATTTTCCGAACTCTTAAAATTGTAATCTATATTTCTATAATCGTTCAGTAAGGGGTCCATAGTGCTGTTTCTATAGATAAAATTGGTAGTTACTTTCAACACAACATCTAATTTAATCCATTGTTTCTCTTCACACCCTGCTGTCCATAAACAAGCCTCCCTCCGTTTCTTCATTGACCGTGCCCTCAAGTTACCCCTCAGTCCTTCTTCATTGACCGTGCCACCGAATTCCGAACTATACGCGCCCTCGCATTAAAAAATGGCTACACAACTTCCACCTTCTTCTCCAACGAAGAAAACTTGCCCTTCCAACCCTAAACCTCCTCACCCATCCCCATCCAAGAAATGGGTGTCCTTGCGATTAATCAGCCCCCAATTTTACCGCCTTTCCGCCTTCCTCTCCTCACTCGGCCTTCAAGTTTCCTACCGCTCATCGACCCCATGCTTTCGCTCTCTTAATCCCCCCATCCAAACACACACCAACAATTTCTCCCGTTCCAGATTTTATAGATTAAACTGTTGATTTTGCGATAAATACTATATGGGGCCTATCGACCTGCAATTTCAATAAACGATTCAAAGAACACATGGACTCCTACAAGAAACAAGATAATAATTCACACTACGCGATCCATCTTGCCCGCACGGGACCTGCCCCCAAAGACAAAGTGAAATTATGACCATTCTCCATCTATGCAACGACCCATTGAAGACTGCCACTCTCGAAGCTATTGAGATCTTTAAAGTTAAGATCTCCTCTCCAGATCACCTCCTCAATTGCCAAACCGTTTTTGATATTTATTCAATTTTAAATTCTTTATCTGATATCTTGTAATTTTTCAAATTTGTATATTTACTTTCATTTCCATTACTTATTGATACTTTAGTTTACGTTAACTCCGGATGAGTCTTCTTCTAGGTCCGCGTTTTCAATTTTGTTTGTGTTATGACATCACTCCTTTATATTTCAATTAATTTTCCTCTCAAGGTTTCCTTATAATTTCATTGTTATTGGTTCCTTATCCAATCATTCTCCTTTCAATGCCGCCACTATACAATTTATACTATTTGTTATTTCTTGATCTAATCATGTTCTCATTCTGTACCATATTTTCTGTATATAAAGGCTTATGTCCTTTTGTGTGTATCCTTGATAAAGCCGGGAATAAATGGCGAAACTAGTCGGAAACTCTGTTCTCCCTTTGATGTGTTGTAAAGTCTCTACCAATTTTATCTATATTTCTATGCTGACGATACTGCCATTATGACATGGGCACACAAACCGGCTCACGTTATTATTCGTCTGCAGCACGCCTTGAAGATGTTCGAAGACTGGTTTAACTGCTGGAAGCTGAACCTTAATGTCGGAAAGTGCAAGGCTTTGTATTTCAACATAAAATTCAAGCGTCCCCCAGAAACTGGACTGGGTTGACAACTACAAATACCTTGGCATTATTATCGACTCAAGACTCTCTTGAAATCGTCACGTGACCTACGCTCTGAACAAAGCGAAGAGGGCTAAGTACAGTCTCATAACTCTCCTGGGTCGCAACAGCACCCTCAGCATCGACAAGTTACTTATGTACAATTCTATTATTCGGACCATACTCCTCTAAGGCATGCCTGCGTGGGCGATTATCTGTAGAAGCAGATGGAGTGAGCTACAGTCATTCCAGAATGTTACCCTGAGGACCATTGCCCAGCTTGACAGAAGGACTATGAAAAACCAATCCATCCACTCGGATTTAGACATGGTCCACATCGGAAAGTTTATACAGGATCTCCATTTGATTATGGTGCAGAAGATGAAGATTTATGACAATGACCTAGTGACTGGAATACCGAAGAACTCAATGGATATGAAGTGGCATAAGAAGTATCGTAAACCAAGGCACATTCTTGACATCAACTTGAAGACATCAGCAACGTCTCTTTCCCGGACTACTGAAAGATGTGATAATCTTCTTTCTCCTTGTTTTTTATTTGGTTTGTATTTGTTTCTGACAATCGTCGATCTTATTTTCTTTTTTGTATAATATGGAAGACCACTTGGGTTGGTTAGGCTTCTTGATTACCTCAGTGTATTTCGTTTGGAAGTTATTCTGGTTCGATGAGCTATGTGAAAGCGCTGCTTTGTCCCATCTGAAAAAATGTACACTTCACTGTTCGATTGTCGATTGTCGATTCCAAGTCAGTTCTCTCAAGTTCTCTCGAGGTGCTCCTTGGCTGCTGAACGATGAAAGCAAAGTTTTCGAAAAGTGTTTACAGACTCAGGTTGTATTTTTTAATTTTATTTTCTGTCTTTTTCTTTTTATGTTTGTTCAATTCCTGTTTCGTTGTTGAAAAAGAGTTTTATTTTATTCTTAATTTAATCAATAATAAGTTTAAATATATTGTAAATGACTTAGAAAGTATATCTCAATGTTTAAATAACATTTTCAACTTTAAGATATACTTGAAAAGAAGGTTAAAACTATAAATATTAAGCAAGCTTGTTCTATTTTAACAATGACTTTGAAATATTTTATTTAAAATTGAAACTTATCGCTTATGTAATATTGTTTGTTGCAAGAAGCATGCTTGATGCAGCATAGACTATCACTTCCTTTGTTTGTCATGAGCCAGACATTATACTCAGGGATTGTTGATATTTCTCTTATATGTGAGTGACCAAAAATTTTATTCACTACATGATGAGCCTGCCTTTTTTGTATAGCCACTTTCTTGTAGCCACTCCAGTTGCTGTGAATAGCCACTTCACATGATGGAAAGCTATTTAGTTTTCTTTTACTGAGTCATAGTTTGACATCGGCTGTTAAGATGGACATTTTCCCTATGGAACTTTAATTCAGATTCAGCTTGTGCCACTTCAATGATGTGTATCTTTGATGAGATCGTTTTATTTTACATCCTTAAAACATAAAAATGGGATCTACAGATTATTGATGTCTGCAAGTTATTTCTCTTCTCCGGATTTGTGTTATCAAGGCATTCATCTTGTGAAATGAACTTGGACTATATTCAAGCCATGCTGCTGGTATTGTGCTAAAAGCTTTCATTATGAGTCAGTCATACAATTAGAACAGACAACCTTTGAAAAGATGTTCTTCTTTCTATTTTTCTATTCTTCAAAAATAATTTATATATTACAAAATTCTTCAATAATGTAATTTGAAATTGTCTTTTTATATATTCTTTTTTGGCTGTCTCACAGTCTGGTATTGGCCTTTATTAACTTCCCATGAACAATATTAGTTTGCTAATTATTTTTTTTTACTGTTCTTGGAGCATGCAGTGTTTTATTTTGTAATTTTAGAGGAATAAGTTCCTTTTCATTTTTTTGTGGGCTTGAAGTATGCCTCACATTGTTTAACATTTGATTATTGTCCCTTTTAAAGGAATTTTTGTTCAAGTGTTAATATTGAATTTGCGCAATTTATATGTCCTGTTTTAATGACTATTGATAATTGATTCAGCTTTGTGGACATGAATGAATACTTCAGCTTATTTTAGCATTTTAATTGAGAGATGGCTTTGATAAAAAAAAAAGTTTGTTTTCCATCTGCAGTGCAATAACCCTTTTCAGAATGATGCTACCGTAATTTAATGCATTTATAGCATTAAATACTACTGTTTGAATTTATTACATTTGGCAGTTAATTTTATATCATGTATTTGTTTAACAGTTTCTAGGATTCATACGAATGTCACAAAC
>JAHWFO010035993.1:182154-195900 GCA_023313115.1 Rhysida immarginata | reverse complement strand
TAAGTGGGAGAGTCAATATTTGACACAATCGGCCGCATTTTGTTTCCAGGTCTGTGTATCATAGGGAGAGCATATAACCCAGGTAAATCGGGTTTTTAATGCTGAGCGAAGAGACAGAGTTTGGCGGAATGAGATTAGGACTATTCTATACTGCCTCTCTGACTTCCCTGACTAGTGTTATTAACGGATTTTTTTTAATAATAAACTCGAACAGGCTTTCGGCTATTAAAGCATCCAGTCTACTGAAATAATCACTTTTCTTTAAAATTACTGTACTATATCCTTTATCACTTTTAAGGAAGAAACAATCTTTTTCCTTGAGAGTTTTAATGGTTGTGAAATAGCGGTGATCGTTATTTTCTACTTCATAGTTTTCCCAATTATGAGACAATATGTTGGTGCATTGTTCCCTAATGGTTTTTTTCTGTGAATCTGGTAAGAACCATTGTTTCCCCCTTCTACATTACCTACTAACTAGTGAATGTCTTTATGCTTATAGCTGCAAATTTTAGCCCTTTAGATGAAATTTTAAATTCTGAATCATTAAAATCTAAATCCGTTACATTAACTATGTTATCTACATCCCTATTAATAACTCTATTAAGTATAGGTTTTTGATTTTTAATTTTCTAGTTTTGTGGTCAATCTTAGACCGGTTTACGCTGTTTACTTTACGCAAGAAAATGGCCCAATCTTTAAGTTTGAGCTGGCTACTTATTTTCAAAAGCAATGCACAGGCTTTTGCCTCAGTAATAGGCAATTTGTAATTCAAATAACCAATTTTCATGATTAGCCTCTTATGTTTTACAGATGGCAGAATATTCTTTAAACATGGATCCTAAGAGTTCTTAAAATTAATGCAATCAATAAATTTGGGTATACACCTTATGGAACTTACATAAATTAGGAAAACAGATATCTGGTTTAAAAGACCTGATCCTGAAGTTAAGTCTAAAAAAGGAATTCTGTTCGTTATTACTCATAAAAGCTTGAGTAGCCATAACTAAATTGTCAAAAATTCTTATGTGGATAACGCCGATGATTAACTTAAGAATAAAATAAAACTCTTTTTCCGTAACGAAACAGGAAATGAAGAAACACAAAAAGATAAAGACAGAAAATAAAATGAAAAAATACAACCTGACTCTGTAAGTGCTTTTTGAAAGCTTTGCTTTCATCATTCAGCAGCCAAGGAGCACCTCGAGAGAATTTGAGAGAACTGACTTGGAATCGACAATCGACAATCGATCAGTGTAGTGAAAAAGCAGTACGAGTGGTCCAGGAGCCTTTAGCTCACTTTACACGCTCGCCCAAAAAGTAAACCAAATGAGGTACACTGAAGTATGATAGAAGTCTGATGAACCTCTTTAAGTCATCCAGAAAAGAGTCCCTTCATGGTAGGGACAAGAATCGGATTGTGGATTGACGAATAGCAAGTCCGAAAAACTAGGATCTAGCAGATCCAGTAGTTGGGGAACTCGGCCTTGTTAATGTTCTCGAAATTGACATCCAAGATATGACGGGATCTTCCAAACCTGAGGGAACCCCTGATAGTGAGTGAGTGGTCCAGGATACAAGCAACCAGGATATTTTCATGATGTTCCATCTTGGGCAGCATGTTTCTGAGAAGTGTTTGAACATAGGAACCAATGTGGGTCATCCCCAGATCTTCATAGATAGAGAGATTGTTGGCAACTCTTCTGATTAGTTGAGCAATTGACCGGAGGGTAACATTTTGGAAGTCTGAAGATCTTTCCATCTCGATTTGCAAATAGAAGCCCAAGCAGGCATACCGTGAAGTAAAATGGCACGAATCACTACCTTGTATAACAAGAGTTTTTTGTCCACTCTGAGAGCGCTGTTTCGTCCCAGTAGCGCAATGAGACTAAACTTCGCTTTCTTAGCCTTGTTAAGCGAATATTGAACATGGTCGTTCCATTTGAGCTTGGAATCAATCACACTCCGAGGTACTTATAATTTTTAACCTACTCAAGCTTCCTATCAGCATTTGCGTTTGCGCGTGATGAACATGGCTTTACACTTGTTAACATTCAGCTGTAAGCGCCACTTAGAGAACCAGCTCTCACACTGGTGTAAAGTATTTTGCAGACGGCTGATGACGTGGACGGGATTACGTGCCCAGGTCATGATGGATCCGTCGTCAGCAAATAAGTAATGATTGTACTTTGTAAACTTAGGAAAGTCGTGGATAAAGAAATTGAACAAGGCAGGCTCCAAGACAGCCTTGGGGAACACCAGCATTAACATCAGATGGGTCAGACAAGGAGTCACCAACCTTAACATGGAAGGTCTTGTTTGTCAGAAAGGAGCAAACCAAGGCAATGAGGTCATCAGGGAAGCCACAAGTAATTTTTTTATAAATGAATCCATCATGCCAAACTTGATCAAAGGCCTTTTGAACGTCAAGAAAGATGATACCACCAAACATAGAAAGTTTGAGGGGACCTTTGAAATCAGCAACAAGCCTCCATATCTGGAACTGACAGGAGTGAGCTGTGCGGAAGCCGAATTGCTCTTCACGAATAAGGTTGTTTGCCTCGCAGAAGTCGTTGAACCTCTTGAGAATAGTTCGCTCAAAGACCTCGGAGATCACTGGCAGTAAGCTAATGGGCCTGTAGCTGATGGGAAGAGCAGGATCAAGTCCCGGCTTGGGAATAGTGAGGATGATTGAGTCTTTCCAGGCGTTAGGGAAGTGACCGTTTAGCCAGCAGTCATTCATGATCCTGGTGATAATGCAAACAACATTAAGAGGCAAATTCTTCAGAGCACTGTTGGTGATGGTGTCGATGCCAGCTGCTTTTTTGTTTTTCAGGTGCTTAATGGTGTTCAAAATCTCAGCGGTGCCAATGATATTAGGATGAGTAAGAGCGCGTTGAGAGAAGCCAAGCTTGTCACATACTTCCTTGACTTCACCAGTAATATTAACCAGACAGTCCTCCTTGGGCGTTTTGAATTGACTTTTCAATGAGTCAGCGATGAGTTGAGCCTTGTCCTGGTCACTGCTAACAAAATCGCCGCTTTCTTTAAGCAGAGGAGGTAGTTCAATGGCCCTGTTGCTTTTAAGGGCCCTGACAGTATTCCAAAGAGAATTGTCTTGGACGGACAGACTCTTGATCTGGTCATTCCACCTTTGATTCCGTAAGTCCTGGATGTGCTCGCTTACTTTTCGCGATATCCTTGTTGTATTTCGTCTTGAAATGCGGGAGCCTGGTACGTTGCCACAGTCTTCTGTACGTATTTTTTCCTGAATAGTCTGCCTGATGCGGAGAGGTACCTCAAGATGGTCTGGCTGCTTGTAATCAACTAGAGAAGCACTAGCATCGAAAGCCATGAGAATGGTGCAAGTGACATTTTTGACATTTTCGTCGATGTCAATGCTGCTGTCTGGATTCTGATATAGAATGCTACTATCTTTTAAAAGTTCTCTAAACAATTTCCAGTCCTGCTTGTAACGAAGATTTACCCTCAGATCGATATTTATCTCCTCGAAATTTAAAGCAACAGGGAGGTAGTCAGATGATAAGGCATTAACTGTGTATATGTTGTATGGTTTGAAAAACCCCTTGAGGACAGCTATATCAACCACATCTTGTGATAACAGGTGAGTTATCACAGTAGTATGTATCTTCAAGGGGACCGACGATGGAAGTGCCAATCTGGTCTAACATGAATCTATAGAGGGTGTCAAGGGGACCGCTCTGATTTGTGCATCTAGAATTTCAGTGAGGGTGCTTCGCATTTAAATCACCTGCCGTAACAACTGGAATGGGTCCGGACAAAAGCTCATCGAGGTCGCGAGGGTGGAGTTTATGCCCTGGAGGGTTATATACGGAAGTAAACTAGACCTCACCAACGTCAAAATCTTTAAGGATAATGGATACTGCTTCCATTTTCACTAAATCTGGAGTGACGATGTTAGTATGATCAATGCCTTTTCTGATAACAATAGCTGCCCCTCCAGAGCCTGGATCAGTAGCTTTTTTAGGGATCCTATCTTTTCTGTATATATAATAACCTGGCAGGGTGAAAGATCTGCTTTGCTTGAGGTGAGTCTCGCAAAAAAAGGCTACGTCGATATTCCAACTTGTGAGGAAATCATAGAACTCATGACACTTGCGAGGGATCCCCATCACATTCCAGATAGCGCATCGTAAATTTCCTTGCCTTAGTACTTTATACGGATGTCTAACCATGATTATTTTCTGCTCTCAACTGGAGTAATCTGTGGCAAATCGTTGCCACTTTCTTTCAGCATATTCATTAGGTTACCCAGAAATCTTGGTGGTCAACAGCTCCCTTACCAACTGAAGCTGAGGTAACGGAAGTAAAAGATCTACCTTCAACTACCTTAGAATTTCTATTCCAATTGACTTGTGGGTATTTGGGCATTTTGTATAGCTGCTTGTGTGCTGGTCTTCACAGCGAATGCATTTAGGCGGGTCTTTACCTTTTATATTCGTACAGTCCCTTGATTGATGATCGCCTGCGCACTTGTTGCAACGTGGTGACTCGGTGCAACCCTGAGACATGTGCCCAAAACGTAAGCAATTGTAACATTGCAATGGCCTTTTGTTACCCCTAAATAATTCAACTGCTACAGCAAGTGGACCGATACGTTTCAGATTTAGGAAGGACTTATTACGTTCAGTGTTTTGGAGGAGGACTAGAACCATTGGCATCTCGACAGCCCCGTTTGCTTTTTTAAGCCTAATTGCTTTGTCCGGGAAGTAGTTGGCACTTCTGAGGTCTTCACAGAAATCTTCGAGGTCGTATGTTTTGTCAAAGTTACGAACAACGTATTTCAGTAGCTTTTCAGATTTTAGTTAGTGGTGTTGGATTTTAAGAACATCATTCTTTTTGATTCCAGAAACTAGAGTTTTGTGGGTTTATTCGTCATGACATTTGACCTTAATGGTGCCTGAACGACCCGTGTGGGCAATAATTTTATCCAGAGCCACGTGATTTTTAATCTCGTCTAGAATTTCCTTGATTGGCTTCCCGTGATGACGAATAATAATCGGAGGAATGTAAGCAGCTTCCTTTCCATGGGCGACATTGCTTTGGGAATGACTAAGCTTAGCTTTGTTACCTCGTAGGGCCTCAGAGATACTATCATCGATATTAACAGTGGCCTGGATGTTGGAATAGAACAAGCTGAGTGTTTATAACGGACAGAAGCCAATCAAGACACAAAGGTGCAAGTAAAAATTATTGATTGGGTAAGTGCGTCGTCCATTTGATCAATGGGGACTCGCAAATAGGGTCCCTATCTAATTTGAGTAATAATTTTTTATCTGTTTTTAGAATGGCTAAGCTTTCGAAGGCGTCCAGAAGGTGTTTCTTGTTTATTGACTCAATAAATTTTACATTACTTAATAAGAATTTATTTCCGGTATCTAAAGAGTGTTTGGCTATGGATGGCTGATTCCCTCTACCATATCCCTTGTGTCTCATGTGTTCTCCGAATCTTGTTCAATATTGCGAGAAGTTTGTCCTTTGTACATCATGGGGCATTGGAAACATCTGGCTTCATATATTCCTGATTTCTGTAGTGGTGGAATCTATTCCTTTGGGTTGGGTGATAAATGCCTGGTCTGGTTGGGATTGCTAAAAGATAATGAAATATCAAAAGATTTAAAAACAGGATTGAGACCTTTGATTAATGATTTGTTGTAAGTAAGCGGTATTTTAAAGATTTACTCCGGTGGATTGCAAGCTGGATTGCAAGCAGCCAGACCATCTGGAACTTCCTCCCTCCATCAGGCAACTTATCCTCGAAAAAAAACACCTTCAGAAGACTCTGGCAGCGTACCACGTTTCTCCACTTCAAGGCGTACTGAAGCAAATGAATGGTTATTGGTGAGAGAAAAAAGGTTATCCAGGCGTTGGAAACATCTGAAGAACACGAGCTTTGTCTACAGCAGGAAATTATAGAATTACGAAGTACAAAAGGCTATTCCGCAATGTAAGTGAGCAGATTAAGGATTTAAGGAATCAAAGACGGAACGACAAAATTAAGAGTCTGTCCGTCCAGGATAACTCGTTCTGGAGTACGGTCAGGGCCCTTAAAAGCAACAGGACTATTGTTTTCCCTCCTCTGCTTACAGAGGGTGGCGATTTCGTTAGCAATGACCAGGGCAAAGCACAAATTATCGCCGATTCACTGAAGAGCCATTTCTCTACGCTCAAAGAGGATGATCTGGTCAATATTACTCGTGAGGTCGAAGACGTGTGTGATAAGTATGGCCACACTCAGCGTGCTCTTGCCTCTCCTGATGTCATTGGCACCTCTGAGCTATTGGATATCATAAAGCGCCTGAAAAGCAAAAAGGCAGCCGGCATCGACACCATTACCAACAGTGCTCTCAAGAACTTGCCTCCCAGTGTTGTCTGCATCATCACCAAGGTCATGAACGACTGCTGGCTTAACGGTCATTTGTTTGTAAGAACAGAGCGGGACAAGGTGATGAATTTAATTAATCGTAACAGTTACGATACAAATTATGGCTTCTTGCCAGATAAATAAGTAAATAACTGAATATCGAAATTCTGCTGTCAGTCCAGGTCCTGTGCTGACTCCGGCTGGGGTGAAGGGTTCGTTTCCACACTGTTCGGTTTAGATCCTAGTCTTGCAAGGTTTTTGCAAGGAAGAAGTGGCCTGGAAGTAAGTTGATGCAAGAAGATTTCCGACCCCGTGGAATGACGGCTTGGCTCACTCGGTACCGCACTCTCGGGCAGCGGCAACCACTCAGGGTAAGTAGACCGTGAAGAGGAGACTGTATGAAATAGAATAATAAATTAGAACTATGACGGGATAGGCAAGCTTTACTACTAAATGGATAGTCAGAATATTGGCACACTAAATTTAGCTCGATACTAATATTACCAGGGGAAGCTGCTCCAAAGTCCAAGCACGGACAATCGCGTGGGCGCCCAACGCTACTGCCGGCTATATCGGAATAGGGGAGGGCCACCTCCAGTGCCTCCAGCCTCCACGGGAGAGCATCGTATTCAGTAATGATTCGTATTGGGATATCTGCGTCGTGTCCTTCGTGGACTTGCAGTGTGGGCACTGGCGAAACCACGTCTTCTAAAGCGACTATCCTCTGGTCAGCAATGTCGTCTCGGGATTCCTCGATAGCTGCCAAATAGCTCGCTCTATCAGGTCTCGCTTGTAGTGGCGTCGTTTGCGCACCTGGGAACGTGATCCAGAAGAATATCCCTGCAATACCGTGCTGTTGTAACAGACCCTCCTGCAAAGATGTGAAGAGGTGTTTTGGCATCATGCATAATGCACCCCCCCCCCCCCCCCCATGACTCCTTGACCAAAATTTTGCACTTTCCAAACGTGTTGTTGGTAAAAACGAGGTCCCTTTTCACACCAGATCAGTTGATGCCCGGAATCACTCTGCATAGTGAACCGAGACTCGTCGGAGAATATCACCATGGACCACTAGTGATCGCCCCAAGAACGATGCTCGTTACACCACCCTAAATCGATGAAGCGGAGATAGTGGAATGCATTTGAGAGACTTCCGTGCATACAGCCTGAAAACACGCAACCGATGGGAAATAGTTTTGGCAGAAGCATGAGTGCCTGTAGCAGCGGCAAGACCTGTGGCTATCTGTGCGGGTGTCTAATTTCTTCCTCTTTTGGATGAAACGGCGAGGGTACGGTTCTCCCGAGCGGTTGTGATCCTTCGACGACCACCTCCGTGCACATATAAAGCGGATCCTCTGGTAGCAGCATGTAATGATATGGCATGTAATATATCAAACAAATTGTGATGATGTATCATAAATGAATATCACGTAAAAGTAATGATAGTCCAAATTCGTTTCAAGGAACCTGGTTTAGTGGAACCATTCTGGTTTAGTGGAACCATTATGGTTCATTGGAACTTTCAATACCAAAATATGGCATGTAATATATCAAAAGGCTTGGAATGATGTGTCATGAATGAATATGACGTAAAATTAATGATAGTCCAAATTGGTTTCAAGGAACCTGGTTTTTGAACCATTATGGTTCATTGGAACTTTCAATGCTAAAATATAGCATGTAATATATCAAACGACTTGGAACGAGGTGTCATGAATGAATATAACGTAAAATTAATGATAGTCCAAATTGGTTTCAAGTAACCTGGTTTAGTGGAACCATTATGGTTCATTGGACCTTTCACTGCTAAAATATGGCATGTAATATATCAAACAACTTGGAATGATGTGTCAAGAATGAATGTAACGTAAAATTAACGATAGTCGAAATTGGTTTCAAGGTACCTGGTTTAGTGGAACCATTATGGTTCATTGGAACATTCAATGCTAAAATATTGCATGTAATATATCAAACAACTTGGAATGATGTGTCATGAATGAATATAACGTAAAATTAATGATAGTTGAAATTATTTCAAAGGTACGGGGTTTAATGGTCTCATAATGGTCCATTAGAAACTTCCAATGTTAACATAGGGCGGTTTAAAAATATAGTTCCGCGAATGGTTTAGTTTAACCTTTCGGTACTTGGTTATGTCATTAATGTCATCGCAGCATAATAAGTCAGTCTGGTGGCTTCTCCTTCAAAATCTGGGTTCGTGCAGGCTCATCATGAATGAAATTTGGGTAAGCCCAAGGGTGAAGGGTGGCATCTCCTCCAAACTCTAATTGGACACGTAATTATATCAGCTTGTAACCGAAAATTCTAAATTTTATGAAAGAGGAGGGGATGTACGTGTTTTACTAGATTCGTTTTGTCCCGTTGACCATTCTACATTTTTTAAAATTTTATCTGGATGCAAATCTTATATGGATTGCAAGGAGTGGAGTTTGTTTTCCGAGTGGTTTCTTGAATGAAAGAGAAACACCATCTGCATATAGTGGAGTCATCATTGGATGTACAATATCAATATTCTTCAAAGTGCGGCGAATCAAAGGAGATGCCTGTTTTGAGCAATCAGTGTGGTTGATGCATATCATCGAGATAAGAAGACAAATTCATAGTTGGAATTTTGCGTCGAACTTGGTGAGGACAGTTTAAGCCAACCAATGGGCTCACTCGTCGACTGATCCGGATCCTTCTAACATATGTTTTTTGTGCTTCAAAGTGATAAGTGATGTGTGATCAATGAAATCTAATGGCCTGTTAATGTTGAATGTGTTAAGTGCTCAAAGGTGGAATACAAGTGATTGCAGATCTATGGAAAATTTGATACTAAACAACTGTATGGAAAGTAAAACATTTGATTGGTAAGATTCTTAAATGGCCATGACCCGTATGTTGATTAATAAGAATTTGAGTGAGCTATTTTAAGAGGTAGCCTTAAAGGATTTAATTATTCTCCGTGTGATTGAAAGAACTAGAACCATTATAGATGTATATATACATTTTTCATTCATTGAATAGGAGACTTTACCTTCGGCTTCTTTTATTCGCCACTAGATTGCAGCAGGTGTCCAATTTTGGTATTGGTCATTTCCGGTCTATGAACTGAGAAGCGTGTTCGGTAGCTCTTGATTTTGTTATCGCCTCCGAAAATAGTTAATGTACTTTCATTTTCATAGAAATCACGCCAGTTAATTGCTGTGTCCTACAGTGTACAACAAATTCAAAGAAAAGCAACGGTTTAATGTTCCATTCATTTCCCAGTAAGCATGAACTGCTTGCAAAATGGAAAAATGCAATTAGAACTGGAAAAGGAGTGAGTAAATGGATGAAGGCTTGCAGCCTTCTTTTCAAGTCTGAAGATTATATCACAACAAGATTGGGTAAGTACAATTATTGCGTTTAATATTGAAAATAACTACTGTTTAAAGGTTAATTTTTTTAAAGGAGACAAGAAAATATTAAAAAGGACTGCAATCCCATCTGAACAACTACCGGTAAGATCTCATGATAAACCATTCCAAAACCCACGTAGAATCCTATCCCGCTTGCCTCCTAAACCAAATGTTGAATCCTGCGCTTCAAATACTCTTGATTTTTATGCGTATAAATCTTAATAATGCTTCTGGTAATAGTTTTTTTGCTTCAAATGTAGAGGTAGTTGCAATTTAAACTGCTGGAATATGTTAAGTTGGTTAATATTTATGCATTTTTATTAGAGTTGTTTCTAATGTTTAGTTGGAGAACTTGATAACAATTACTTAATTATGGATGAAGTAACCCATGAAAATCACAATGAAAAATCCTCACAAGCAAGCCATTCAACAACTACCCAAAAAGAAGTTTTCATGATAAGAAATTGATTACTATCGGTTCAGTGGTTATCAACATTAACTTTCAAATGTTAATGTGGGTTATCCAAAAATCAGTATGATATGCCCTATAATTTAATATGTGGGAATGGAAAATCAAAAATCTTATTCAAGAAAATTTGTAACACAGAAGATCAGCTGTTGATAACTTTATTCAAGTACCGCCATAACTTGCCTTATACAACTATTGGCTCTTTATTCAATATTAAGGCAACATTCATTCGAAAAATCTTGAACGTTTGGACACTTAAAATTTTTGAAGAGTTAAGGAAAATTGATTTTTTCAGCATGGCTAAGAAGAGACACTGATTATGGATTATAATAGAGTGCACAGAAATTTCTATTGAGAGGAGTGGGGATCCGTTGATTCAACAAGTTACATTCTCAACATAGAATATAAAAAATTTCAAGAGTCTGATTGGTGTGAGTGAGTCTGGGGTGGTGATGTATGTTTCTGGATTATTTGGTGGGTCCGTGAGTGAGAGGCAAATTGTGTAAGAGTGTGGATTCTTAAATTTACTTAAAGAGGGAATGTATGTATTGGCAGACCGAGGCTTTGACATCTCAGATTTATTGGAAAAAGGGAAGGTACATTTGAACATTCCCCCCTTTAAAAAGGTGACCACATGTCAGAGACTGATATAGTTAAGACCAGATAAATAGCAAACAGAAGAATTATTGTTGAAAGGGTCATAGGCTTGGCCAAGAAAAACAAAATTCTTAAAGATCCTTTACAAACTCATTTGTGGCCAATTTCAACCTACGTATTTTATAATTGTTTTGTGCTATCAAATTTGAAAGTATCAATTAAATGATTGTATAATCCAGAAATACAAAATGTGAAATAAATAAATTTAATTTTTTAAAATAAATAAATTAAATTTTTTAACATAAATAAATTAATTTTTTAACATAAATAAATTTAATTTTTTAAATAAAATAAATTTTGTTTTCATGGTTTTAGGTATTTAAATCATTAGACATTTATTTAACAACAGAGGTGCAAAAACGTTTTGGTAATATAGATCTTTGTCTTTCAAAATTTTATTGCAAATGGATTCATCATATGAAATCCACTTTATATAAATACCCTTGTGGTCCAAATTACAAAGTCTGTTTTCTCTATTTTCACCATAAAATTTGCATTTGCACTTGGGTATAATATGCATGGCTATTTGTCACGGTCCGTTTTTAAGCATCATAAAACTAGATACGTTTATCCAACAAAAACGGCCGTGACATCAAATGAGGATGCTCGGGCGTCTCGGGAGAGAGCCAGCCGCTGCGATCAACCCAAAACGAGAGAATGGAAACACCCGTGCGCGGAAGCGGAGCGGAAGTCTCGAAAATTTCGACGGTTCCGTTTCCTGATCGATCTTCAGAATCAGAGGCTGTGGTCAAAAACCCTCACTGGTGAGAGAATGATGACGTAATGTCTCACTGGGCTAACTGTCTTTTTCTCGGTGAGGACGGTTAGACTAACCGGTTAGGCATAGCAGCACTAATTGGCATTTCTGACCGCGTTAAAATGTAGTCACAGTTTTCTCACCGGGATTTCTGACCGACCAAACGCTAACTCTTCTCACCGGTGAGAGTTTTTGACCTTAGCCTAAGAGGGCAATGAAGCAGGATGGAGCAAAAAAGCAAAATGTAAAAACTGTTAACGTAAACGAAACTACGTCTTCGGAGCGAGGAAGGAGGTTTCTGAATTCGAACATCTCAGTTCCCGCATATCGATGTCTTTATTTGCACTATGAGCATTTAGTGCACTTCAGTTTTTTCCACGAGGGAAATTTTCTACGGTGCGTTGAAACGAAGAAGCTTTCCATGGCTATTGCGCCATCGTTTGGAATTTTCCCGTTTAGACTTCGTGGATTTGTGTTGGACGATCTCGGCTGCATCGAAGGACCGATTCAGCATTTTTTTTCTGTGAACTAACGGCTATATCCGGAGAAATGACGGGGTAAGCCAATTGTGTTTATGCGAACCGAACTTTTTGCTATTCCGCGTTCACGAGTGCTCTATAGCTGGCATGAGCATTACGAATGTGTCACCGTTTAACGTAAAGAATTATATACATTTATCTATTAATTACGGGAGGTTTTCTGAAGACTAAATTTGGGCTTCAAAGATAAACTGTGTTTACAATTGGTGCTTAATGTTCAGGTGTAGCAAGAGACTGTGTTTGACTTTATTCTGATATAGTGCTCTTAATTTCCATTGTTGCTTGTAACCTTGCCCACGTTTAAGCGTTGCCTAATCACGATGGTTTCCAGTGAATTCTTTCATCAAGCTGGAGTGCAACTCTAACTTATTTGTCTGGGATAGTTTCCATCCAGCTTACGGCTTAGCATGCCATTAAAGAACTTTACTCAAGATCTAGTCTCGAGATACATGAGTAAAGAATTCTACGCAGCAGTGGGTTATTATTTCCAACCGCGTCTTCATATCTTATTGGCGTCCTGTTATACAGCGTGTTGACGTTCGCTGCATATTGGACTAAATAATTGTGAACTCTCTCACGTTCAATTATTCCCAGTGAACAGTTCTTCGACCCTTGGTCTTGTCCTTTGCATCATAAGTTTAATATTGCTTTACTTCAAGTCGAAGAAAACTTGTTCAATCATTCTCGTGAATAAATCTTATTTTATATGCTATTTATGTATCCTTACTTATGTCTTACACTTATCCTTCCACTGACACGTGACACTAATGTTGAGTGTGGACCAATGATATCTAAAACAACTAGATCGCTGACTCACTGAGAGAGAACTGAGGCCGTAATTCTAGGCCTCCTGAAGCTACTAGTCAATGACCTGAAGGGATCGTTTATGAGAAATGAGCGTTTTTCAGGGATTTAACCTACTAGTCAATTTATGAGCGTTTATGAGGGATTTAACCTTGCTTTTTAGGCCATCTGACGCTACTAGTCAATGACCTGAAGGGAAAATTTATGACGTATTTTGGCTTCACTTCTCAATGCCAACTGCGGATAGAGTCAGCGATCCAGTTGTTTTAGATATCATTGGTGTGGACATGGAAGGTTAAGTGTAAGACACTTATTTAAAAAAGGTGCAGCTGTTGGGGTTTCATTTCTAATTGAGAAAGTGCACTTAATCTCTACAAGGAATAAATTATCTTCAGATTTTCCATCAGGTGAAACAGCAAGATAGGCTCGTTGTTCATCTATATGTAAACCGTACTTGATAATCTTATTACTTGTAATTTTGCAGTATTGCTTCAGTGTAAAGAATTCAGGGTTAAGCCCCATTTACAGGCTTTTCCTAGTTTAACTATCTTGCCAAGAGAAATTTGTCTATTAGCTCGACCTTTTACAAATTTAAGAAAAAAATGTTTACGATGGTTCACGCAAGTTACGTATTTTAAAAACTTGGCCGCAAATAACCTCTTTGTAAACTAGCTTCTAATAAATAAAGGAGAATCCGAGAAGTGATAGGGAAACAA